>JASANF010002016.1:0-17929 GCA_030248245.1 Trissonchulus sp. WLG1_4 | reverse complement strand
GGACAGGGACAAGAACATTCCCTATGGACCTTAGGGACATTTCTTAAGGACAGGGACAAAGCATGAGGACACAGGGACAAGGACACCTAGGGACAGGGACAAGGACAACGCTTAAGGACAGGGACAACGCTTAGGGACAGGGACAACGGACGAGTATGAACCAGGCTTTAGGAGTATAGTAATTAGGACCAAACTTATTCTGACTGTTACTAAAAAAACTAAACTGTTACAGTTAATGAAGGGTTCTTAAATTTAGCTGCGTTTTTTATTTTTATTTTGTGAGCAGTAATGCTAATTTATTTTTGCTTGGTTCTGCTGCTATTCAAGTTTAATAATACACTATAAACGATTGTAATTCTAATCTTCATATTGAATTTCAAGCAGTAAATTCTGGTCTGATCTTGTCTTGTCATGTCTTGTGAGTACTGGACGAGGTAAATTAGTTTGTTTACATAACATCGGACAAGTAGATGCACAAAATTACCGTAATAAACAATCACGAACTATTACGACACGGTTGCGCATTTACAAAGATGAAAGAGCTTTTCGAAAAGTTTAAGTAGTTCTAGACTTCTAGATAAAGCGAAACGCCACATGCGTGTTCATAGGCTCAAATAAACTCAAAAAGACAGTAGCCTTTTGTTTGGCAATAATCGGCAGCTGAGTCATCCCAAATGGTGCCTCAATGACAAAAAAGTTCAAATACTCAAAAAATATTTTACTATGTGGTCAAAACCTACACCATGAAACGTAAAAATTCAACAATGAATTTTAATTCGAATTCACTTTCATTTCAAATTAAAGCAACAAAAAACATCCCGCAAGGTCGTTGCGTCAAAAAAAAGAATGTATAGGTGATGATCGTACCGTCAGTTGAGCTTTGCTTGTCTGCAGTTTCCTCGGCCTCTGATCGGTGCGTTCTGTTTGGCGAGGACTTCTTGGAATCGCTCTTCCTTTTCGGCGACACTGCAGGGGGCTCTAAAACAAAATATATTTTGGCTGACTGATTAAAAAAATGTCAGCTATACAGTTCATATTGAGAACCTTCCATGCTTCTCTGGAAATTTTCAGCCCTGACTGCGAATATTTTATTATCCCCAATAGACATGTCGACAGTCAAGGCCCACGTCCGCAGCCATTACTGGAAAAAAATGGCGTTCCACCCTAAGCTCTGACAGACTCCGGGGGGCTGTCAGACCACCACCAGCATGCGACAACGAAGCTTACCTGTCGCGCGCCAAGCGGTGCACTCTCTCTCAGCTCCGCTTGGGCGGATTTTCACCAATCCTGGGGTGGTATCGGCACCGATTCGGTGCCGCCCCGCTCCCGGACTGCCTGGCCTGCCCAGGCGTAGTGGATGACTTAGCACACGCGATCCTGGAGTGCTCCCGGGGGGATGTCCCTCGACTCTGCCACCTGGGCCTGCGCTCAACCTTGAGGGTCCTCTGGTCTTCCCCGGGTCCGGTGATTGCCTATCTACGGGAATGCGGCCGCTTCTCACGAGGCAACCGGACCAATTAACGGAAGTTAAGGGTCGGAAGCACAACAACAACAA
The DNA here is from genome assembly GCA_030248245.1 of Trissonchulus sp. WLG1_4. Taxonomy (NCBI): domain Eukaryota; kingdom Metazoa; phylum Nematoda; class Enoplea; order Enoplida; family Ironidae; genus Trissonchulus; species Trissonchulus sp. WLG1_4. The sequence goes on along the minus strand of JASANF010002016.1, from coordinate 16,374 downwards.
CAACAATACTTTATTATACTCTTCAAGATGATAGAACGATTTCGAAGACTTCTTACACTAAACATTTTTGAACGCTTTTCCAAAGTCACGAATGGAGTAGTAGCAAAGTGCCCACAATTTCACGGAACTTTATCAAAAAAAGCACAAAATGGAACTTTTAAAGCAGAAATTTTAGGACATTGAAAACTAATATAACTATCAGTCTAAGTTTGAAAAAATGTGTTTCTTCTTTGTTCACTGCGCCGTTTGAAAATTTATTTGAAAAAAAACGGGCTTCAAAAAATATCGTCAAAATCGTTACTACCACCTCAAGTCGAAATTCCGGAGCAATATGTCGATGCAGTTCTGACAAGCAACGAGCAAAACAAGTCGCACCTGCAATCAGCGCTGCATTCAAACTATTGGCTATGCGCAGTGACGTCATCTCGGCTGTTTTGCGTCTGGGTCTTTTGGTCGAATGACTCTGGTCGTCCACATCCACGTGCATATCAGTGGTGGCTGCATCGTTCAGCTTAGACGGGGACTGACGAGACCCTGAAAACAATAACGTGCATCAAAGTCTTTCTCATTATTATTTAATTGATTTATGTTAACAGACAATTTCATAAAATTCAGAATATGCGTAAATTATAGTCTGACCAAAAAATGTATGTATCGAGCTTCATTGCTTCATAGCAACATAGTCGTTTGAGATAACCCCCATAATGTATATAATATTCGAAAGCATTTTTGATGGAGATTCATATGATTTTAAATTGAGTCAAAATTTTTACTTCAAATAAAATAAATTTTTTTAGCCTAATTAATTGAACCTAATATATTATATATCATTCAATAGCCCTTAACATTTTGCATCGAATGATATATACAACATGACTATAGCATACAAATGTCAAAATTTATAAATTATTTAATTTTTTATTTTTCCATTCAAAAACGGCATTTTTGGTCCGTTTAATTCCCTGTAACTCGACAAATACTTAGCCAAATCCGACAAATTGGCATCAATGAACGCGTTGTTACCTCGCGCAGTCTGTAAAAATAATAAAATTTCGAAATTTGACACTAAACTTTTTCAATATTTATCAGGTTTACAGTCATTTTTCAGCTATTTTTGTTCAAAATTAGGTAAAATAAGTATTACCAAAAATAGTTCAGTTCTTTAGCTTTCATTTGATACCAAAAACATGTTCTTTTGATTTAATTGAACAAAGTTATGCAGCGAAATCGAATAGCAGTTTTCATCACTTGTCCAAAATTAGTGACTGGTCAGCTTGTCATGTGTATGCGTGTAAACATTCTACGCACTGATATGCGTGCATGAATTTTTGTCGGAGCACAAACATATTGTGAATCATGAAAGAATTTTTTGCATAATTTTGTTCAATTCAAATTAAAGCAAAAGTGCATGTTTTTGGTATCAAATGAATGCTAAAGAACTGAACTATTTTGTGGTAACAATTATTTTACCCAATTTTGAACAAGAATAGCTACAAAATGACTGTAAACCTGAAGAATATTGAAAGAATTTAGTGTGAATTTTTGAAGTTTTATTACTTTCACAGACTGCGCAAGGTCACAAGTATTTGTTGAGTTACAGCGAATTAAGCGGACCAAAAATGCCGTTTTTCAATGAAAAAAATCAAAAATTAAAAAATCGATAAAATTTGACAGGTGCATGCTATAGTCATGTTGTACGCGTCGAATGATATATTATATCATTCGACGCGGAATGTTCAAGGCTATCGAATGATATACAATACATTAGGTTTCAAGTAAATAGGCGAAAAAAATCTATTTTATTTGAATTAAAAATTTTAACACAAATTTTTTTCAAATATTTCAAAATCATAAAAATCTCCACCAAAAATGCTTTCGAATGATATATACATTATGGGTGTTATCTCAAACAACTAAGTTGCTAAGAAGCAATGAAGTTCGATACATACATTTTTTTGTCAGACTATAATTTAACTACAGAAAAAACTACTACTACTACTACTACTACTACTACTTAAAAAACTGCGCTAGCTTACTTGGCAAAATGTTTGGCTGATACTTGTCCCGTATCCGAATCAAATTAACCGTGAAATTTATGCAAAACTATTGCAATACAGTAAGTTCGTGATATATCTCATAATATTGTTGACAATACCTAGTCGAACAACACTAGCATAGCAGTCACTGAAACTTGTGTTCGCGCACTAACACAGGCACACAACCATTGCGAATGCCAAGCTTTAAGTAAAAATCTTTATTGCAAAATCCTTTACTCTTGGCAGCTTCCAAATCACCAGGCGTATCGGGTCGTGTGCTGAAGTCACAGTTTATCAGGGCGTCCTCATTGGTCACCCCGATGTCGCTCAAGGTCTGCACACTGGGATACCAGATAATGACCCAGTCCAGGCCGCTGTCCGACAATCGCACCGGGCATCGTTCCCCCACCTCGTCCGCCGTTAAATGCTGCAATATGATTTATTTATTAATCACTAAGGGTCGATTCATACTTACAGTCGTATTTCCGTTCAGTCGGCAAACTTACATCACACAATAGTGCATACGATCAGATTGTGGTGTGCATATTTTGGAGAGTTTGCCGGATGAACGGTCATACGGCTGTAAGTATAAATTGACCCCAGCTAATTCTAACATGACGACTGTCGCGCGTTGTAAAGGATAAACTGGCGCTCCAATCTCCATACTTCTTAACTTTCCACACTGCAACTTGACTTTGGTTGGTTTTGCAAACACTTGGTCTGGTTAGTATTTCGTAAGCGGAGTGGCTCAGTGGCAGTGTGTCGTACTAGAGATCGAGAGATTCCCAGTTCAAATCCTCCCTGAGCTGTGATGAAGCACGGTCTACCCAGCCTATTATCCAATATTGGCCGGCAAAATGGGGACCAGGAGTAATCCTCTGGAGGTTGGCGCAATGGGCAGACGTAGATTGCCTAAGCGGGTTCCCGTCTAAACCACCCCGAAAGGGGATACTTAAACTTTACCTTTAGTTATCCGTAGATGCCATGTCTGAGCCTCTACCTGCGCACTTTTGAGAAAAAATTTGTAATAATTCAGTGAATTATTTACATAAAAGTAACCATACAATACACATACAAAATACCAAACAGATATAATACATACATACATAATAAACATACTTTATCAGTTTTAATGTATCTAAACGTCCCCGGTGTCTCCTGGTCTCGATCATATCGGATTAGCATTTTATCATTGCCTGTTTCTCGGCGCCAAATAGCGTGATGCGCCCCTTCACAGTTGCACGTGGTAGCCGCTATGAAAAACAGACCTTCTTCTCTTTTCTTAGATGGTTGAACAGCGGTGTCGGAGTCCTAAAAATAAATAAAAAATACTAAAACTGCTTATTGCATTCACGCGAGCCTACAATTATACGTTGCCTGCATGTTGTTTAGCCTCACACTCACAATATAAAGTAACAATATCATACGGATGTCATTGTAGCCAAGATTTTCGATAAAGCAGTCGAAAATATTAAATTTGGGGATAATGTGTAAGCAACGATAGAAATCATACAGACAGCAGTAAAAAATCAAAAACTAGTAAATTGGAAACGTATAGTGAAATTATGACGTAGACACTACTGGCTCATGCTCATAGTACTCACTTTAATATAAAAAAGACAGCCATAAAAAATTATATCACGTGACGTTTGCTTAGTTTTAAAAACAAAACCTACAATTGTTTCCAATGTTGACGCTTCAGTTGTATCATCGGAAATTTTGGCGGATGGTCGTTTGCTACTCGTGCTTTTCCTGCAAAAAAATCATACAAAAATATATAGTGCTATTGTGCGATTCAAGTCCATCAATTTATTTAACTTTGACCAAAAGTAAACTTGAAATCAACGCTGAATCTAAAAATTTCAAACGGTTGTGAAATTCCTGAAATTTTCTACAAAAAATAATATGTTTATTTTCAATTAAAGTAAGACAACACTATTTAGAATTCCGTTCTTAAAACTTTTAGCTTAATAGAGTCATTAATAAACACCGTTTTACCCCCTTCCCTATCATTCATTCCTACACTGGTATAATATACCAGTTTGAAAATTTACACAAACTAAACTTCCGAGTCGAAGCAACATTATTACTTGGCTTTTTCAGTCTCTTTCAGCTCGGCTTCAAAAGCTTCGATCAGCTCAGGACAATTCAGATTACCCACGGGTTCCCACGTGTCGTGTTCTTCTCCATATCCTTGCCATTTAATAAGGTATTCAACCTAAACAAAACAATTTATGTGACCAATATTCCATTTGTAGCTGTGGGATCAAATAATTACCTCAAAGACTATCAAGGTTATCAATATGAAAATAAAAATTTTCCATTTTTTTAAAGTTCTAAATTTTCACATAATATTATATAAATGTTACTCCTATGACTCACCACTCTCAAAAGGACAATTACGCTTGAAGGTGCACTTTAATTTCGCAGTAACACCCCCCCCCCCCTCGGTCGTCGGCTCACCCTCATCACCCCCAAAAACTTCCTCAACTGCACGTCAATCAAATCTATCAGTCTATTTTAACCTAATAAAAAAAAGAGCAAGCACTGAGGAGCAATCACTCGAACATAATCAGCGCAGACTGTGGTTAACTGGACGAACACTTTGTACATACAATGCCTAGTTCATACTTCTCAGTGTCTGTGAAAAACCTTCCACAAGCCAGTGCAGAAAAATTTATGAAGATGTAGGTAGACCCATGGCTTTTTGCGCTTCTATAGACTTCTACAGCCTCTAGCAACTAGCACTAGTCTAGATTCAGCAAAGTCAAAACAACAACTGGCATTAAGTTTTAGTACCTGACGCTTAGAGCCGCGTTTAACTCGACGTTTCTTCAAAATTTTTTCCACAATATATTCTTCGTCTTCTGCTTCTTCCTCTTCTTCTTGAGGCTTTTCAGCTTCAGGCTTTTTGACAGGAGATTTGTCATCTTCAGGCTTTTTGACAGGAGATTTGTCATCTTCAGGCTTTTTGACAGGAGATTTTTCAACTTTCCGCTCAGCTTTCGTTCTCGTCCTTCTAGTGTTGCTGCTACTTTCAGGTTCTTCAGCGGGCGGCTGCTCTTTTTCTTTTAGTTCTTCAGTTTCATTCGGCTCCGAATTGGCTACTGATTCGGAAACGCCATCTTGTGCAAGGTTTTTGCCGGACTCCAAACTCTGTACCAAATCGTCAAATTTCGTCTCCGAAGCGTCCATTTTCTCAGCTACTTTCTTTGTTTCCACTTTTTCGGATTCTTCGAGAACTGCCGAAGTTTCAATATTTTCGATTTCCTCAATATCAGTCGGTTTTTCAACAACCATATCTTCTTCTTTCTCTTCATTGTTCATCGAATCTTTCTCGATCGGCTCTTCTTTTGAGCTGGAGGGTTCTCGAGAAGTCGATCTTGTCGACCGACCACGCGATTTGGATTTTTCTAAAGCAGAAAGACAGTGTAGAAAAAGGAAACATTTCGATACTACTTGAGATTTTTGTAAACAGAAGGTGGTGGATTTCGGAAAAGTCAGCACCTGACTGTCACACACCCAATGATTGGGGACATGTTTAACCAAAAAATAAATTTCTAATAAAACTTTCTTTCCTGTTTTCGTTACTTTCACTATTGTCTCAAGTCTAGGGGTCAGGAGGCAGCAGAAAGAACTAGGTTAGCCCTCTGCAAACACTTAGCTTAAACACTGAACCACATTAAAAATTGCCTTTACAACGTGCACAAGCATAATTTTACATACAACATTGCACATTACAGGCGAAAATATTGATCGCCTCAGTACCCAATGCTTCGTCAACCCCGAAACCATTCTCTTTCAAATTTTCGTCATGGGAAGAGGGTGGAAACCCCTAACAGAGCCTAAACTACTGTGCTACTCTGGGGTTTTTTTGGGCCAAAACGTTAGCATTGGCGAAAATTTTTGAGAGATTGCTAAGTCGTTTTAGCCAATTTGCTAAAAGAAATTCTGAAGAAAAAATTTCTGATGACTCTCCAATTCACCAAATTTTGTTCGAAAAATTTTTTCCTATGCGTCCCCAATAGACCGTTTTTCGCCATTAAACACAAAAAATTTCCTTGTAACTACAATTTACATATAATATATATAATATTACATATACATATACACATAATGTTTTACGTAACAGTCATCCAGCTTAGTATGTTTCTGTTGGTGAATATTTCAGTATCTTCACTAAAAACTGTCAAATAGGTGAGAACATTCGGATCCGTCATAAGTGTGTATGTCGGATTAAATCAAAACAGTTATGGCTTCGCCCTGGAAGCTTCTACATACAATACCAAGGGCGTACGCAGGGGGGGGGGGGGGAATGGGGGGAATATTCCCCATTCTTGAATACTTGAAATTTTTTACACAACGGTTGTTCCCCCTTTGGTTTTTATGGTCCGCCCTGCGACTGTAACTTCCTTTTCCAAGGGCCAATTCCTAAAATGGACTTAACGGATTAGACTTAATTAAATCTGGAATTTAGGAATTGGATTTCGGATTTATCGGATTCAAAGTTTCAGACTGACTAAACGGACTTATTTTAGTCCGATCCAATTCCTAAAATACCACCGGATTTAAGTTTTTGATCCGTTTCAATTCCTAAAATACTTTCGGATTAAACGTGCTGCTGGACTTGATTAAGTCCGCTGAGCAAAAATCCAATTCCAAAAATGGATTTATTTAAATCCGTTTAATATTCGGATTTAAAACTACATGCAAATTGTAGGATTTTAAATCCGCGTAACGTTACGCGGATTTAATGAATTTAAAGGCAGGGTGCGTCTCACTTATTTGTTTATAACTTTAGACTGCCTTAACCGATTTGGACGATCTATATGTCAAATGAAAGCGCATAAATTGGGCTTTTCAACTGCATAAGTTTTGACATTTTATTTTTCAGTTATACTCTAAATATTGGTTATTATTAAGCAAAAACACACACACTCGCTACTTCTGAGTTAAGTAATTTTTTATTTTCAAAGAGTTTGATGATTTTCGATGCCTATTACAAGCACGCAGCATCAAAAAAATTCTGGTAGACTTAACCGTTAACTAAAAAGGCTTTTCGAAACGCCATTTTATTAAACGATTTGTCAATTTTAGTTGCGTTCAAAGTTCCGAAAACCTATAATGCTTACCGTTTGCGTGCTATATGTGGTCAGTATACACACATGCAGAAATGCACATGCTTCCATCTGCGTTCACATACATGTAACGGTGTCAAAATTTTGGGGTGGGCTCTCCGGCCAAATTTTGGGGACCCTCCCCCCCTGATCGACCAAAAATACCTAAAATTTTGCGAAATTTTGTAAAATTTTCCCAAAAAAGTGCCATTTCTACTAAATTTTGCTCAAATTTCGGGGACCTTCCCCCCAGCCCCTCGATTTTGTGGGGGTCCCCCCCTCCCGCCCCTCATACATGTGTGGCAGCAACAAACATGCTCTGAAAATCACGCGCTTAAGGTAGCCAGTTTAAGTTATAAAACTGTTTAATAAAATCAGTTAGTTTACAGGCTGTCAACTGTGTCAATCAGTTAACTAGTCCTAAAATGTTTTTTTCCTGTTGGGCCACAGCCCAACAGGTCTTTAATTTTGATTCTGGTATTTTAACACAGTTCTAGCGTTAAAGTGTCAATGTGCGGAGTCCGGAGTCTGTTTTACTCGTCTTCTACCTTTGCTTTGCACCTGTCACTATAAAATGCCTGTTAAGGGCTGGTCTCATTCTTACCCCCGTGTGTCCTTTCCGCCTGCAGTGTGGTCCCACTCGCCCCCTGGCGGAGTGAATAAGCCAGCGTATGTGACGTCATTATTTCGTCATTTTGTCGGCTGAACGGACATACGGCTGTAAGTATGAATCGGCCCTAATGCTCAGTTAGTTGCTGCTTTTGCTGTTGCAAAAAAAGTAACTTGAAAATGCAAAAGTGTGACAAAAAGGTATCCACTAGGAATCGACGATGTCACCTCAGGCTTACAAACCTAACAAACAAACCACTCGAACACACGGATCCATACAGACAGACTTGATGCTTCACTAAGTAGTGATCATAATTCTATTAAAAACCAGCAATACTTTACTGCTTGCTTTTAAACTGACACAACAGACAATTTTAAAATTTGGTGAATACCTATCATTTCATTGACATTAGTAAACATGAATTAACAGAAATGAATAAAGTTGATCATCTGCACTTAATCTGCACCTTCCAAGTTTCAATTCCCAAAAGATTTTGACTCCGATTTTGCAGTTTAACTGGCTGCAAAAGGGGAAGCTATTTATGGGAAATCTGTAAATTGAGAAAGTACACTTTCGCTGGCCCAACAAGTTTACGATGGCCTCTGGCCAATGTAGGTACTTAGAAGCGTATGCTTGATACTTACTGAATACTTTTGCCGAAAACTTTAGCTTCTTTCAGAAATAGCAGATCGTTCCCCCTTAGGTCGATTCATACTAACAGCCGTTTATCCGTTCAGCAGTCAAAATTATAGTGTTAAAGATCAAATTGTGGTGTGATTATTGCGGAATTTGGTTGGCTAAACGGACATATTACACGACTGTATGAATCAACCCTAATAAATAGTGTATAAAACTAGTGGCTCAACTGCATTTTGTTTAAAGTATCTTAACAAGCACTTCTGCTGAGTGAGCAGTGGTTAAATTGTGAGGTTTGAGTGTCAATATTCCGCAGAAAATATTAAACACGGCCATTATTTTTGGATAAAAGATTTTTCTATAATTTTCTATGGATAAAAGTCAACAGTGCCGCTCACATTTACTGCTGAGTAGCTGAAAGCCTGTCAACACAAAAAACTGAGAAATTTTCGAATCAAGGCTTATTTACAAAAAAATAATAAAAAATCACACTGGCATTTTAAAAAAATGATCTCGCCGAGTTTGTTGGGTTTGGTTTGTTTCAGAGTCATCCTTAATTCAGAGATCACTCCTACCACTGGATCACTGAGACCACAATGAAAGACTTTCATTACCACTCCTAAGCTGAGCTTCCACGTTAGGGTACAAATTATAAAGGTCACAAACAGTGTTACGTTATGGTCGAATTATGATCCATGTAACGTGCACGCTTGCAAAAATAACACTTGTGATCATCAGCAGCTGTAAATTTGTCATAACAAATTTTGATCATCATAGGCTGCAAAATTGTTTGAGTGGGTGTGATGTGATCGATCTAAGTATATTGGTGGCAATTTTGGTTTGAATATCCGCCCGGTTGGCTCAGTTAGTTTTCATTGGGTGTGATGTGATCGATCTAGGTTTATTAATGGCAATTTTGGTTTGAATATCAGCCCGGTTGACTGCTGTTAGTGCATTGCGATACAGAGCCTCTGCATCAATGATCAAGAAGTGATGGTCGAATCGGAGCTGGATTTTGTCTGGAGCCTCGGTGATCAAGCCCCCTGATCAGAATGTTGATGGTTCGAATCCCCCCCGGGCCCCGCTGGAGCTGGATTTTTTGGCGTTCATTCTGCGCTTTCCAGAACATGAAATTTAGCCACGTTATATGATATGTGACGGATCGGAGAGGTACCTGCCTTTCCAAGGAGCTGTTAAATGCGTATAGATATGTGGGATCGGAGAGGTCTGCCCTTCGAGCGTCGAACGCTAAGTAATTTCGACCTACGGGGGGCTGTAGTCAGAATACGTAGGAATATGACAAAAATCTGAATATAGAATATGTAAATACTGGAGGTACCTGCCCTTCTGTGTTGAATACGCTAGAATTTCGACTACAGATAGAGGAATGTCTGATATAGGTTTAGTATATCGGCCCCTGAGGGGGCCGCGTAAAAAGGTTATCAAAAGGTTATCACGTTTGCAGGCAAGCAAAAAGAAAGCTTAACTGGGATTCGAGGATGACTGCCTGGATCCATAGGGTGGGAAGCAAAAAGCTTAACCACTAGACTGCCAGGGCATTAGAATCTGAGTATTAAAATGTCTTTATAAACTTTTAGTACAGTTGAGTTGAGTGCTGAGTACAATTAAAAAACTAAAATTTTTCACGCAAAATACGTTGAAAAAACACAAATTACGATGGAATTAATAACACACCACAAACCCACGCTATTCTTTCGCTAGTAGGCTAGTCTGTTTATAATTGGCGGTTACTGGTATCACATGTAATATCAAATTTGATTGGCCGATTTGCTTAATGACGCTTAGAAGCAAAACGGAAACATTAAGAACACTTTAAATCCTGTATTTTAGAAATTGGATCGGACTTAATTAAGTCGGATTAAAACTAGTCGGATTTAATTAAAATCCAATTCCTAAAATGCCGGATTTAATGGATTTAAGCGCATCGACGTGCTCAGCTAAGTCCGACTAAACGGATTTAAAATATGCAGGGTAACAAGTTAAATCCGTTAAGTCCGGTATTTTAGGAATTGGATTTTGCAGCTTGTTAAATCCACTCGTTAAGTCCGATTAAAATAAATCCGTTAAGTCCATTTTAGGAATTCCGGCCCCGTGTTCTCTCCCTCCAGTCCTCTGATGGTATGGTGTTTACAGAGTTATGTTGCGCCGTTTTTCCTCCTCTCCAACGCGCCGCTTATTTCGCTATTTTTCCTTGTGTATTCCCCTCTCTGGTGTGGCGCCCCCTTTTTTTTTTATTTCTTCTCCGTAATTGTTGGTGCCCCTCTTTTGCCTTTGTTCGGTTTTTGGTTTAAAAGGTTGGCTTTTTTTTTTTCGGGGCCGCCCCCCCCCCACCCCCCCAACTTTGTGACAAACTGTTCCTTGCTCTTGTATTTCATTACAGGTTGTTCATGTGTATATCGGTGCATTGTCCACTATATATTTGCTTAGTATACTATTTAATGTATCCCTTTAACTGTTTTGTCGTCGCTAAAACTATGTTTTTGGTGAATTTGCGGGTCGTTATGTCAAAAATCTCAAGTTTTGAAATTTGCTAGCTTCTGGACCCATGTCGGCCCACCATTTTTTAATTTTCGGTGTTTAGAGCTATAATTTTACTTTCGATGCTGCTCTGGTCCAACATTGGCATTGTGTTTGAACGAAATATGACTGTTGTGTCTATATGTGTCGTTTTTGGTGTTAAAATTGCAAAAAAGTGTATATATTTGAATCCATTACAAAAAATCTTAGGGTGGATTTCACAAAGGTGGTTTTACTAAACCATGGTGTGCGATATGAACGAGAGCGAAGGAAGAAGAAACTACTGTATGGACTGATATTGCATGTTCAGAGGAGTAAAGCGAATTGTCTGTTTGTTACATTAGCTATTTCGGCTCAAAATGGCTTCTGTGAAAATTACCGACGTTGTCAAGTGCTATTCTGGTTCCTTAGATGAAGATGTCATAGAATGGCTCGAGAAAGTTGAACTTGTCGCACGATTGCAGAAAATCGAGGACCTATCTGCGTTTGTCCCGTTATTCTTGCAGAAAGCGGCTTTTGCTGTGTATAATCAGCTTGATAATGAAACGAAAAAATCATATGTCCACGTCAAAAGTGCCCTTATTACGGCATTTTCTCTTACGCCGTTACAGGCGTTCGACCAATTTCGAAACAGAGTGTTAAAGAATGACGAAGGTCTGGAATAGTATCTTGCCGATTTAAGAAGGCTATTGGTCGCCGCTAATAGCACCGACGAGTCGGTGTTATGCTGCCAGTTTATTCTTGGACTTCCAGACGATGTGTCAACGCAAGTCAAAGCTTCCAAAGGTCAAAGTTTAAACGTGAGCGAAGTTTTGCAATGTGCCAAGTCAGTCATGGCCGATCGGAAAAAGAACTTTGGGTTCGTAGGCACAGGCGAGGGAATCCCCGGTCTAGTAGCGGCAGCAAGCGCTCGAGGAACCAACAGAGGTCAGGGTGGTCGCCAAATGGGCCAATCTAAACCGTGGGTTGTTAGGTCGAGTGGGCGTCAAGGCTTTAGTGGCGTGAACGGTAACCTCGAGGGACTAAATCGTTGCCGCTGTTGCTTTCGGATGGGGCATGATACACAAGACTGTAAAACTAAATGCTACAACTGCGGTGGTCAAGGACACTTAGCAAGAAACTGCAGCAGTGGAAAAGTAGCACCAAATGTATCTGGTCAGGGAAACGATTTGGGGGGAGCTGGACTATATGTGGACACGTCACCGGCTCCCCAGGATCAATAAGACGGCGGCTACCTGTTAAAGATCAAATAATCATAACATTTAATAACCAAAAACATTGTGGCTTATATGGCTTAATAGACACTGGGTGCACAAACACTTTGATGCCTATAACCATTCTCCGGACGCTTTGCCCAAACTCCAGCCCAAGGTCAAGTGGTTCGATAATGATAACCTTAAATGGTCAGCCTATTTCTATTGTGGGTTACGTCACAATGACCATTGAGACAATGGGACGCGAAGTGACACTAGACTGTGCTATTATTAATAGTGACATTTTTTCTACAGAAGTACAAGTCATTCTGGGTATGGACTTTATTAAGTCTGTCGGTGGTATCCTTATAACCGAGACCGGCAACGTCGTGGCGCCACGACCAGGCCGTGAAATTTGCATATCTTGTGCAACGAACAATCCAGTGTTAGAAATTGACGATTCCGACTTTTACGCATGGTATGATGGACGGCACTGGTATGTGCGATGGAAATGGAAAGACTTACCCCCAGAATTTTTGAAAAATAAGAAATCGGAGTACGGCATACCACAACGAGCCCGAACAGGATTCAATAATGAAGTCAAAAGTTGGACTGAGGAAGGCTGGCTCGTACCATTTGACCTAGAGAAACATGGCCAAATTAGAGGACTAATACCATTCATGTGCAAAGAGGAACCGCGGAAAAATAGAGTGCGTCCAATTATGGACTATCGCGAGTTGAATACGTACATTTTAAATTTTCCCGGGAAGGAATCAGCCGTGTGTCAAGAAAAACTACGAGAGTGGAGAAAACTGGGTAACCTTCATGTTGTAGATCTAAAGAAAGCCTACTTACAGGTGAGGGTCGACCCAGGACTGCACAGTTATCAAGCCGTAAAGTTTGAGGGAGTAACGTACATAATGACGAGAATGGGGTTCGGCCTGTGCATAGCCCCGAAGCAGGGTTTTTTTTTTCAAAATCGGATTTCATCATTCTGGCGTCATTTTTAAACTCCTGTCGTCATTTTTATTTTTCGTTCGTCAAAATTAGATTATGGCTTTACAGTATATAACCGTTGCGCTGCAGCAATATTGCTAGCTATCGTTATCGCACAGTAGCGTACACGTACCGATAGAAAATTTTCGACCACAATTTAAAAAAAACAGCATTTTTATGAAACTGAAGCGGTTTTTTACCTAAAGCAACCCCAAAATTCCCAGCTTTTGCCTAAAAATGGAAAAATTTTTGCAAAAATTGAAAATATGTCGCAATTTTTAGCTTTTTGCTCACTTTTAAAGCAATCTGGGGCAAATTTTAAGTTTTCGGGCCCCTTTTTCAACTTTGAGGAGGCTATGCTTCCCCTGGAATCTCAAATCTCGGGGGGAACACCCCCAGACCCCCCTTGTACATCTGCGTGCCGAAGATTTCGGTAAAATTTAAAGTAAAAACAATTTCGGAGAGATAATGACATTTTCGATTTTTTGTAATAATGCTTTTTTGCACTTTTTTGCAATTGCAAAAGTGCATTAATAAATGCACTTTTTTGCAATCTAACATAAAAATTTACAGATAATAGCGCATATTGTCCGACCATTATACTAATTATGGCCGACCGAAAACATCAGAGCTAAAGTTTGAACTCGGAATACCAAGAAGAGTAAGCCGAAGATGAAGGGGTCTAAGAGAGACAAACCTCAAAAACAAAATTGGAGATTTTTCTCTTTTTTTAGGTCAAACTTGGTCAAGTGGAGACTATATATATAACTGAAATTTTTTCGAGCCGGTAAATTATAAGCGAATCACGTCAGAAGCACAACGTCACATCAGATTAGTGTACTAGATAGGTAAATGTACTCGTGTACATATGCATAGACTTTGGTGAAAGCTAATAACAAGCCACTAAGTTGCAGGGGTCTGGGGGCGGCAGCCCCCAGAAAAAGAATTGGAGATTTTTTCAATTTTTAGGCCGAATTTGGTCAAATCAGCGTCAATATTTGCTCAAAACGCTTCGTCAAAGCTTCGTCATTTTTATTTTCTGAACGTCATTTTTAAGTTTCATTTCTGCAAATGACGCCATTTTTGACTAAAAAAAAACCCTGCCCGAAAGTCATGTCGGCAATTTTGCGCAAAGTTTTATCCACTGATCCGGAGCTCAGTAAAGGTACGGACAATTACATTGACGATATTGTCTGCGTTGAAACTAAAGTGGAAGCGGAGCAAGTTAGAAAACGATTAGAAAAGTATGGTTTAGAAACAAAACCGCCAGAGGCATTGAATGGAGCTCGGGTGCTCGGATGTCGAGTCTCAAAATATAAAAATGGTGTTCACGTCTGGAAACGTGACAAAGACATCGAACCGCCACCAGAGAACATTACAAAACGAGAAATTCATTCATATTCTGGTCAGCTTATTGGACACTATCCAGTAAATGGGTGGATGCGACCTGCATGTAATTATGTGAAAAGACTTTGCACGGATATCTCATGGGATGAGATAGCACCGATAGCCATTCAAAATATAGTGCGCAACATTTACTATCGGCTGCAACATAACGATCCAGGCGGTGGCCCGTGGTCTGTGCCTGCTAGCTGTAAAACAGGCAAAATATGGTGCGACGCAAGCTCAATTGCTGAAGGAGTTGCAGTGGAAATTGCCGGCACGATAGTTGAAGACGGGTCTTGGCTAAGAAATAAAAATGACGGAGCACACATAAATATGGCAGAGCTTAACGCGGTAGTAAAAGGTGTGAATTTAAGAATAAAATGGGGTTTAACAAATATGGAAATTATGACGGACTCTGCAACGGTGGCTGGCTGGCTAAAGTCGAGTCTTAACAACGAACGTAGACCCAAAGTATCTGGCTTGACAGAGATGGTAACACGACGTAGAATCGCAATTATGGAAGAATTATCACAAGAATATGGACTAAACATTAACGTAACCTTAGTGAAAACGACAGAAAATAAGGCCGACAGCCTTACCCGAGTGCCTAAAGACTGGCTTATTATTCCAAAGGGGGCGAGTGTACCGGTCATAGCTGCTGCCATTGAGGATGGGGAACACAAAATAGCCACAGAGAACGCGATCGGGAAGATTCACGAAAGCAACCATTTTGGGATCCGACGCACCTTATATTTAGCAAGGAGGCAAATTTCACCAGCGATCCGAAGATTCCAAGTGAGAAATGTGGTGAACCGTTGCCAGAAATGTCGCCAAATAGACCCAGCCCCTATCAAATATTCACATGGAGATTTGAGTCATCCCAAAACCTGGGGCAGACTATCAGCAGACATAACTCACTACGGTCATCAGCGCTACCTCACAGTCATCGATAATAATTCAAGGTTTACGATCTGGAGGCGCATTCAGTCAGAAAATACGGAAAGCATTACTGGTGCTTTAAAAGGGATATTTTTGGAGCATGGGATCCCAACAGAACTACTGACCGATAATGGTTTATCATTTAAAAGCGAACGTATGAGAAAGCTTTGCACCTGGCTAGGAATAAAACACAAGTTTTCCTCGGCCTATAGACCCCAAGCCAATGGTGTAATTGAAAGATGCCACAGGACAATCAAACGCACAATGATGAGATGAGGAATTTCAGCAGCGGAAGCCGTGTTCTGGTACAACAATACGCCGAGGCAGGACGGAACAATTCCTGCTATAAGTGCCAGAAACCGCAACATCCGCTTACCTGGTGACCCCACTGACACGGACTAAAATGACGGTAAAAACGGCGAAAGTAGCGGATCAAAGATTGGGTATAAAAAAGGGGACATAGTTTTTGTCAAGCCTGTGGGAGCACGATGTACTACTCCGTGGCCAGAGCAAATGGTAACAGGAGATCAAAAAGAAAACCAGGTCGAAGTTGCTGGAACCCCGAGACACATATCCGATGTCCGAATAAAAGAAAGAAAAGATGATGCGGCGAGCAAGACAACCAATGAAGATGAACCAGAAAGCAAAGATGGCGATGAAGTCGAAGTGGAGTTTCAACCACCCCCCGTCTGGAACAGTGATAACAGTGATAATGAAACAAACCCTCCAATCTGTGAAGCGGAAGACCAGTTGTACGTCACCAGAAGCGGCAGAATAGTTCGACCCCCAGAAAGATTTGGAGCCTGAGATTAAGATATGGATATCTTGGGGAGGATGTGCGATATGAACGAGAGCGAAGGAAGAAGAAACTACTGTATGGACTGATATTGCATGTTCAGAGGAGTAAAGCGAATTGTCTGTTT
>JASANF010002014.1:0-29873 GCA_030248245.1 Trissonchulus sp. WLG1_4 | reverse complement strand
TATTTTTTTAAATTAGAAACGAACTTTTTAACTAGAAATTAACTTTTGTACAAAATGAGTATAAATTTATAGTTATTCTACCGGGTTTGTTAATTTACCCATGACTATTACGTTAGCTTGTAGATAGTGGGTATTAAAATGGTCAGTAGATGGAAGTATCTGTAACAGTGTTACAGAGCACAACTTATTATCATTAAAAACTATCACTTCACTTATAGCCCACATTATTTTTATAGAGTTCTTGGACACTACTTGTATGTATTATTATTTTCACTTTATACTAAGTAGTTCAAGTAGGAATTTGTATTGTTGGACGTCTCTCTGACGGTACACTGCGTATAATACATAAATGCAGTATTTATTGTAAAACTTACTAAAGAGTCATTTTGTTTCAGTTTTTGCGTGTCTTGGTTTCCTGTCGCCGGCCAACCGTGGGGCCCTGATGACTTGTTCCCTGGTCCTCTATGTCTGTTTCGGAGTCATTGCTGGCTATGTGTCCGCCAGAGTCTACAAAAGTAAACAGGGCATTGATGGTCATTCTTGTCAAAAGCAGTCGTATTATTCTTCTTTCACGTATATGCTTTTTCTTTAAGATGCTGTAATAAGACGATTATTATGCAAAATAGTCTGTATCTTGTTGACGTGAGTTTTCGACTTTCGTTTGATGTTTTATGAAGAGCTTTTAATATGCGAAATCAATTGTGTATATAATCAATCATCACTATGAAAATTTTTTGAATAATTTCAGTGTTTGGTGGTTTGAAATGGAAAAGCAATGTTTTGCTGACTTCATTCCTGTGTCCCGGGTATGTCACTTTTGTATTTCAACTAATCATGTTTTTTGTAAGAGTTTTTGGATAATTTTATAACAATTAACAAGTAGTACAAAAATTACTGTCTGGATAAACTAGCTTCATTATTCTGCGAAAACCTTTCTAAGCATACTTTTTATTTTGTTATCCCAATGTTGTCGGGGTGTGCTTGTGTTCGGGTTTATCTCACTGAGTCAGTGCGAATATTGGTGAACCCCAGACTGACTGCGGCTCTATTTTCAGCATCGTGTTTGCCCTGTTCTTTGTGTGCAACGTGATCCTGTGGGTGAAGGGTTCCTCTGCAGCCGTGCCTTTTTCCACGCTGGTAGCCCTTGTGGCCCTCTGGTGCGGTGTGTCCACGCCGCTCACATTCGTTGGGTCCTATTTTGGCTTCAAGAAACGGGTATAAAATAATTAGTCCCTCTGTTGTGGTTTTGTTTGAGAAAAAATTAAGTCCCGAATGTGTCCTTATAGATAAATTATAAACTGAGTATAAAGCCTTGTAGTTTACAGCTTCGTAACTGACGTGTATTCAGAGGTCGACAAAAGTTGTGGTGGCGTACAGACAGGTTCTTTATGAACTATGGCCATAATTCTGACCTGACGTCCGAGAAATAAGCAGAAAGGCAAGAAAACTATATTATCAGTGTTAATCTGCACTAATTATGGTTACTTTTTCAGTCCGTGCAACACCCCGTGCGAACAAATCAAATCCCTCGCCAAGTGCCGGAGCAAGCCATCTACACAAGACCCCTGCCCGCAGCCATCATGGGAGGCATTCTGCCCTTCGGATGCATATTCATTCAATTGTTCTTCATCTTGAGTAGCCTATGGTAGGATGTACTTGCGTATCTTTTATCATTGCCGTTGGCTGTTTGCAATGGTTGTATAATTGGAACGATGCTAGTTAGGTTCAACACGTGATTGACGATACGCACGTAGAATTTCTGAAATGTTTTTTATTTCATTCAAAATAACTTCACCCAAGTCCAGTTGATTTTTGTTAATAGTTGCGTCATTCTCGCATAATCTTCAGTTTAATATCAGCATAGTATTATGCTTAGTAGCTTATAATCTTTGATTAAGTCAAGTTTTTTATTGTTGTGTTTTTGCAGGGCCCACCAGACGTACTACATGTTCGGCTTTCTGTTTGCCGTGTTTCTGATCTTGATTGTCACCTGTTCCGAAGCAACCGTTTTGCTCTGCTATTTTCATCTTTGTGCAGAGGTAAGCTTTGTTTCGTCGTTTTAACGCCATCAGCTGTGGCACGATAATACCATCCTGTATATTTTGTTTCTTTATTTTGATAATGAATTTTTTATAGCTAACTTATTTGTATAAGCTTCTAAATATATTGTAACTAGTTCTAATTTTTACGAATCCCCATCATTGCGAATACTGTCACTAAGGCTTAGGTTACAGACAAACGAATTGCGACTATATGGAATATTTTTAGTAGCAACAGGAGTGACCAATAATAGAGTGATCATTAGCCGCGTGTATAAATTCATTCGAAAATTTATGTGCAGAATTCTTTGCGATGACACAATTTTGCTGCGAGACTGCGTCTGAGTCTAAGTTAATTGAGTAAATACCACCCTTTCAGTTCAGTGTTACTATTTTATAAAGCTTACTATGTCATTTTCCTAGAGCAATATTTCAGTCATTGTTTACCATAGCTTCTGGAAATGCACAGTGTACCTTACTGACTGCTACAGATTTATAATTGTCGTTTTGTAGGACTACCATTGGTGGTGGCGTTCGTTCATGACGAGTGGGTTCACGGCGGTCTACCTTGCCCTCTACTGCGTCCATTACTTCACTGCTAAACTATCCATCTCTGGCTTCGCCTCCACCGTTCTCTATTTCTTCTACACCGCCATCATGGTCTTTATCTTTTTCTTGCTTACTGGTGAGTTTCAAATTATTTCACCATGGGAATTAATTTATAGCTTATTAATGTCTTAATGTATGCTGCATTCTGTTTGTCTTGTCGCGTTTCCTGATATTAATTTGTCAGCTGTTCGGAGACAACCGGTTTACACTGCTATTTTCATCGTTGTGCAGAAGTAACATTATTTGCTGCTTAATGGGTGTCGCGGTCGCCACAAGAAATTGAATTGTGGGTACTTTATTTTACACAAGACTAAAGCCTAGTTCATAGTAATGCGGAACTGTCCGTGGTTGTCCGTGTCCGAGTCCGTGTCCGGAAGGTTGTCCGTAACATTTGTCCGTGTTCGTGTCCGTCAACAGCATTAATTCATACTGCTACGGACACTCTACGGACAATGCGTATGCATATAAAATAACACCAACACCTTTTCTGCGCAGCAGACGAGTGTGCGAAGGCAAGTTTTGAAAAATCAATAAAAACGTTGTACACACATAAAAGGCAAGCTGTTGAGCGAAAATTACGACAAATTTCCCATTCTTTTACTGTGCGCGGAGAGGATTTTAATGTGCACGCACGTACATGTGACTATAAAGGCTACAATCTGATTGGCTAATTGCTACGGACACGGACAAAAGTTGAGCTGAATTCAACTTGACTTCCGGACATCCGGACAGCCCCGGGTAATTTCTTACGGACATCCGGACAACTGTGAATCAAACTTAAGTGGGATTTCGAAACTTAGACCGTTTTTGACCCCTTTGACGTTTGACCTAATAGCGTGGAAACAATTTAAGCTCAAGGACATGGATTTTGTCGTTAACTTGGATACAAATTACATGCCAAATTTTAGCAGCAAACCGATTGATTTAATTTGAAGGAGGGTGGCCCCAATGTTTCCTGAGCCAGACCTCTCAAAAGTTGACCCCATTATGTATAGCTATTGACATACATTTTAATAACACCGGCAATAGGACAGCTGCGCCACTCTATAGCATTCACAGGAGTAAGCCAGTTACTTATCTGATGTCGAGACGGCAAATTTATGAAAAAGTACTTGGGTATGAAAGCCTATCGGGTCTGTGGGGCGGTAAAGCTCCATGGCGAAAATAGGCAAGATAGCAAAAGATAGTGGGTTCTTAGCGTTAATATTCTTATGCGCGTCCACCTTGGCTGCATAATAGGAAGACTATTATCACTGTGTCGACTTTTTACTGTATTGTCTCTTTGATTGTATTGCTGAGCCTTTTGTGTTTTAGGAACAATCGGTTTCTTTGCGGCGTTTTGGTTCGTACGAAAGATTTACAGTTCTGTGAAGGTGGATTGATACTGAGCCGACTTGGAAAGCCTAGAAGAGAACCGCATCCTTCAGCTATAATACCAAGATTTGAATTTTAGTTGTTTTGTTTCGCTTATTCGAATTTGTTATTATTTTATTTATTCATTGTAATGCATATTTCTTATTGTTTATTGTTGTTTATGTATTCATGTTGACTGACTATGCTAGATATTGATAAAAATTATTTTCATCTTGAAATATAGGCTTCAAAATATTGGAAAACTTTCGCCGGCCTTAAACTTAATCTTTCTATAGTATGCTATTCTGTTCATGCTATTTATTATTGTTACTTGCACGTATAATGTTACTTGTTTCAGTTCTTATGTATTGTTATTAACTAGCGTATTGTTCAAGATAGTTTTTGTGAAGCGAAACTGATCACGAAGTTGTATGAAGAATGACAAAAGTTTATACAGCCTTGAGTATTATGTTGTGTGTACTTTAAAATGCTGTTGCTGTTAGTATGTTCTTGTACTTTAGCCTGGCTTATTATTTTTACTTACTGTATTGTTTTCTAAATTATATTTATCGATAGAAATATATGTAGTATTGCTCATTATTAGTTGTCAGCCGATGAGCCAATGATATGTGGGCGTATTTTAACATTATCTAAGCCCTATGTCCAAGGCGTACGACTTTGAGGTTATGCGATGCTAATTTTGTGCAATCTACCAAAATAGTGTCTCTGTTTTTCTCTGGTATAGCAGTAGTGTAGCTATTGTCTGGTATGTGTTCAAACGTTTCTGTGGATGTGGATTGTAACTGGATTTTGGTGTCGTTTCTTGCATCCCGATTAAATTTCAAATAATAGGCGTCGGTTGTTATTAGCCATCGGTACTGTTTGTTGTTTCATGCCACGATATCTTCAAAACTAAATTGGGTGACATTATATATATACTTAACACATTTACCTTTGAAAATTTGAATTCATAATAGATTATGGGAACTACTTCGTGCACAATATACATAGTTTTAGCTTAATCCTATTCAACAAACGTTGATACAACAACATTATGAAATATGTGACTAAAAAGCTTATTAGTGTTTTTATTTCTGCTATTGTCGGGTTATTTATTGTACGAATTTAATTGCTAATGGAGTTTGTATAGCCATCTTACGTTCACTATCAAAATTCCATACCTACCCTGTCCACTGTATCACTACTTTGCACTGTATTTCCTGTTAAACCTGCTCTGTTCCTTGTAGTATTTCTGTGATAACGTGGTAGTCCATGTGTTACGGTTTAATTGCTACTATTCGTTATAATACTTGTGAATTTACTGGTAACAAACTTGTATTCTAGTAACAAAAAAATCAGTATATCAAAATCATTTTAGGCAATTTTTCATGTGTACATTTAACGCTGAAATTTTATGAAATACTATTTGATAAAGAGTTAACAGATGGTATTCTGTAAAACGACATAGCTGTCACGAAGGTTTGATACATACTTTATTTAACAGTTGTATGGTTAACGATGTTATGGCTACTCATAGCACAAAGTAGTCCCCTCCTCGTAATGAGCAATTTTATACGCATGTGTCAAAATTGAGGTCCGCGTTTAATTAAATGTTAGATATATTCAAACGAAAATACCTAGGTTGATGCAATCAGTCCAAATCGTATACTGGTGACATTTTTGTAACAACGATTTATTTCACATACGAACTGTAAGTAAGCTTTTTAAACGTGAAACTTTGATGCTTGATGTGCAATTCTGTTGTTTATGTAGTTATAAGCTGAAAGTGTATTATGTGTTATTCGTCTTGGTGAGTGTCATGTTTGCACCTTGTATCTTGTTGGGATGTATTATACGACTTTGGTGGGTTCAGTGAAATTAGTAGTCTAAACATGGCACTTCAATCAAGTTTAACTAAACGACACTAAAGTTTAGTTTGTGATGAAAGCATCCAAAGCATACCGTTAAAATTTCCCAAAGAGCTTGCGCATCCCATGGAAAGTACGACTGTAACTGTTACATCTGGGACTCATACATGTAACGGGGTCAAAATTCTGGGGGGACCTCTCCGGCCAAATTTTGGAGACCCTCCCCCCCAGATCGACCAAAAATACCCTAAATTTTGCAAAATTTTCTAAAAATTTCCCCTAAAAGTGCCATTTTTTCTAAATTTTGCCCAAATTTTGGGGACCCTCCCCCCGGGTCCTCGATTTTGGAGGGGTCCCCCCATCCCCCTCCTCATACATGTATGCTGGGACTATATGTAGGTATGAGAAATAATCTGTATTAGGGGTGTATTAGTATGAGTACATAAATATCTGTATAACTTATTGAATGTGAACCCTTTACTGTTAAATAAATTGCCTAGTATGACTTATTATTTTTGGGTGGTCAGATGGTAGTTAGGCCTTGGGATTGAGTGGTCGTGGGTTTCAGTTTGTCAAAAGTTTGAGCCGGTGTACCCACTCCTGGCTGCTGGGGTCGTTGATTTTTTTGTGACTCGTGGGCGTGTTGTAGTTACAACGCATTGCCAATTTTAGAAAACAGTAGGTATAGGTAGATTTGTATTTTTGCCTACACTGTGCAGTTACTTGATGGAATTATACTGGCATCAACTGAAAAATCGTATCTTGAAATCGCGGGTCGAATTGGGTCATACGTTACCTACGGCTACGAGCGTCTAGTCGCGGGTGTTTTTGGGACTGGGTGGAAAATTTCCGTCTGGAGGTTTGGTTTAGGATAGGCGTTTTAACGCATATTTTTTAAAGTACACGGCAACGTGAAGGAGTGAGCCGAGGCCCGAGCGATCGTGAGTCCTGCATCTTTGTCCAGTGCACTGAAAAGTGGAGGTTCATCTCTGTTAAACTATAGTGGTAATAATAATGGTTCTCTTCGCAGACGATCGAGATCGGATTGCTTTTCTCGCTGACATTTTGAGAATAGTTCGATTTTTAACCAACTTCCGGCAGTTGGCAATAGTCTTGAAAAAGTATACTTAAACTTAAATTAAAAAAGTATGCCGCTAAACTTAAACTTAAACTTATATATTCAAAATTGACGTGTGAACTTAAACTTAAACAAAATTTCAAGGTACCAACATAAACTTAAACTTGAATCATGTTTTTAAAAATTCGAACTTAAACTTAATTATACTTAAATGTCAATTTCTGAGCTTTTTCTTTGGCTGAGATTCTTCGCTAAACTTAAATTATACTTAAATGTCAATAACTGGCTTTTCATTCAGGCTCGTGTTTTGGGCTTATTGTCTTGTCTGGCATATTTTATTACTTTTGTTTATATGCAGCACTTTCCTCAAACTATCTTTGGCTCAGGCTAGACTTAGCTTTGGGCTTAGGCTTAGGCTTAGGCTAAAACAAACTAGTGGTACAATTCTTGAAAAATTTAAGCCCTCTGGTCACGTAACGATACTCGAATCAGAGCTCGAGGCAAGTGCTGTATGTAAACGCTCGTTATCTTCTTGAGCATTAATTTTTTGCGAGACATCGGTGAACTGTTTCAATAAACTCACAAGCCCACTTATTCTGAAAATTGTTAAAGCTACATCAGGTGAATCGTAAGGAATGCACGTATAATTTCATTGATTTTGCAGCCAATTTTGTCTCAATTGTGCGCCCGTGAGTGTACTCAAACAGGCCCCTCATCACAAAGACTAAAATCCAATTTACAGCTAAACCACTTTCTAGGAATTTCATTGGATTAGTAGGATTTATCTGTTTTTTCTATTGGCCAGAATCAGCCGGGAAAACCCGCGACTAGCTAGTTGCCTTCAACTTTTGTTGGCTGAACGCTGTGAAATTGCCAAGTGGAATTTATTTATTTCAATTCATCCGAAGCTCCGATTGTTGTTTCATGTTTTTTGACTGACTGCTTGCTGAGCCTTTCACCATGGAGCTTTGAATTTCAGTTGACACGGTTTTACATCACCTTTTGCGGCCGTTCCGTGTTAGCGGCGTGCTCTTGTTAACTTGCGTTGGTATGGCAGCACTTGTACCAGAACTAGCTTTGCTATCTGTGCACAGCAGTTCCAAACCACGCTTCAGTACCAGCTACATCTGCCTAACTACCAAATCAAAATCATTTGGTGGCATAAGTAGTCTGGTACTAGCTGTGTTTCTCCCTCAGTCTAGACTCCTGCGTGGTGCCTAGTGGCTTGCTGATTGATGACAATTTAAACACTGTTAGATTGATCAAACTAACACACAGCTTTGACTCCGTGCCAGTAAGAGCGACAGTTGAATTAAATTATAAGAGTTTCAATTTCTACTCATGACTCATCTGCTTTTGGGAACTGACTTGAGTTTTTTGCCACCATTATTTATTCATTATTGCTTTTTATTAAATCCTGAAGTTGTTGGTAAGAAAATGTCCCATGGTTACTGTACAACAATGAGCTGGACTATAAATTGAGCTGGTTTTATCTGGTCCCCATAACTACCCTCAAGTGGCAACGCATGAATTCTTTTCAATTAGTGGTCTGTGACATTACGGCTTCAACAGTCATGTGAAATAATCAGTCAGTATACAACTACATACATAGTTGTAACACTTCTTGGGCGTCAAGTATTGATTACTATATAGATAGAAGTTCTTCTTGATAAGGGTAGATTCATACTTACAGCCGTATTTGCGTTAAGCTGGCAAATTACGACATAACAGCACAAGCTGGTCTTGACTAGCACTAGAGATTACTTTATAACTCGGCCGGTTAAACGGACATACGGCAGTAATTATGCAAACCATAAGCTTCAACCACTATAGCTCACTTTTCTAGAAGTTTGAAATACTTGAAGTAATTTTCTTATTCAATTTTTTGATCGAAATTGAGTTTTATTTAATGCTTACGCTGAAATGAACAAAAGTAATAAATAGTTTTTGGAGCAAACACATAAGTATTCGTTGAACAGCAACGCTTAGGCTCTAAATGCAATAGAAATAAATACAAAATGATCGGTGGACTTTACCAAAACCAACTACGTTTAACTTAGGATCAGCTCAAGATGGTTGTTCTATAATCGCACCTTCGTTCTTTTCAAACAGATATGTAGGTAAACTATGGGATGGGTAAAGAAGAGATTATACTTTTATTAAACTACACCAAATAATACCCTTAGCATTTTGTAATTGGTGTCAAATCTCAATGTTAAGAACTTAACCCTTTAATTCCCAGAGCTGCCATTTGGCACATCACGTGACGAATACCCAATCGGGGGCCATAAAACTTGATTTGTTCATTCTATTCAGCTGAACTGCAAATTGTTTTTTCAGAAAGCTTAGATCTTTATATTTAGTGGCCAAATTTTGAATCTTCTGCCACACAACAAAACCTATGCTTCCATAAGCAATGTGCAAATTTAACTTTTTTTCATCGCAAAAGTAGTAATTTCTTCGTGACCTCATCTAGATTTTGGGTTGCGCCGCCAGCAGTCAACTTTGTATGCATCAGATACAACAAATGTTGTACTCTATTGCTAGCCTTCAATTATGGCAAGCGCACGACTTTTGTGTTAATACTCTAGGGGGAGGTACATATTATGCCTGAGCGATGGCGCAATTTTTTCACAAATTCTCAACTTTGAGCGCTTATAACGCAAAAACGGTGCGTCCTAGACAATTAATCGTCTGACTATGTTTTGTGCACCATTTATTTCTCTATCGAATGGTGGTTTCGCGATCTCTCTACGATGCACGTAACTCGAGCAATGATCAAAAAACTAGAAGGTGTCAGAATCAGGCTACCTGGCGCGAGATGCTCTGGGCATTAAAGGGTTAAGATTAGCTACCAAGTTGGCTTACTGAACTAAAAGTTGTCTTTTAGTGTACGCAATTGGAGTAGCTAGTTTTCTTAACCTGTGATTTCAGCAATGATTAAAAGGGATGAAATTTTAGGACAATTTTAGGTCTAGTTTCGAAAAGTAGTAGCAAATTTAGTTTCTACTTTACTGATAATTTTGAATCAGAGCTTTGAAAATAATGTTATGATAAAAAATAAATGGAACTGCGATTCCTTAACTGCCACCTCAAACCAACTTTAGCTCAAGCTAAGGCTACGATTTGGATGATATTTTTTGAAGCACGACGGCGTTCTGACAGCGATAACCAAACTTGCAGCAAAGACTGCTCTTTTCTTACCTAATCAGAAAGAAATTGTTTTGTTGATTTTAAATTTTCTTTTTGGGGTTAGCAAACTACTACTACTTTGGTTCGCAAAACCAATGTGATCGCCATAGCTTGTCTTAACTCATAGTTTTTGAACTGAATTATTAGTTGCGCCGTTTTTGATCTAGTTTAATAAAATTACAGTCAGTTTCATAAAATTAGAGTCAATGACAGTCATTTCAGCGCAATCTAATGTAAGAATAAGAAGTCGTCGAAATCATTACTACAACGGACCACCTTGAGTTACCTATCGGTTTCAGGTGGTAGAACGATTTCGACGATATTTTTTCAAAGAAATTTTTTCACCGAATATTGTACTTGCGGCGTTTTTTATACTTTTATATTTATATATACTTAGCATCATCAAAACGTTTTTCTAGAATTGTCTAAAAACTGAATTCAAATGCCACGAGAACACAGCAAAAGTCGAGGTCGTTCCAAAAGCAAAGACAAGGACGATGACAAAAAAGGTAAAGGAAGACGCGGAAAGGACAAAGACAAGGATAAGGAAAAGGACAAAGGAAGGAGCAAGAGCAGACATCGATCACCCACACCCTCGCCGTCCCCTGAGCCGCGTCGACGACATGACAAACACCGCAAGGACAAAGGACGTGACAGGAGCTCCTCCGCGGATTCACGGTACTGACTGATCTTTGTCTGAAAAACCTTTCTCGTACTGCTTGGCTTGTACATAGCGGCGCAGATTTATGCTTAGCGAAAAGTAACTAAAATAATAAGTAAAGTAATAACTAAATTATATATAGTAAATTATAACTAAAGTAATAATAAGTAACTAATTAATAATTATAGTGTGGCGTTTTTCTTGTAGTGTACCTACTTGGAAAGTCACGGAAGAACTGTTTTTTTCTGACGGTCTGACATGTTTCAACAAAGTAGACATACCTACATATAATACATACATAATAATTTAACGCGTATCTTTACTTTCAACAATCGAATTAATATATAATCTATTTGTGCTATAGATTAGTTTAACCGTAATTTTAAATATTAATTGTAAATTGAGAACATGCCAAGCAGGTAACAGGGGCAAGGTTGCTGGAACTTACAGTCTTACAGCTGTTAGTAAAGTGCAAAGTTTATGGATTCGTCAATTTCTTTCATGAATTCGACGAATTTGATGAATCAGATGATTATGTTTTTACAATTGTCACATGTCTTTACTGCGTCTGAGCCCAAGAAAACACTCCCACTCCTTGAGTTAAGCACAACAGGAGTTTTCGTTCTTGTCTACCACCTATATAGACTATAGACAAGTACTTGCCTATTTATGGTTCACCTCAATAATAAAGCATTACCGTACAGTTACATTACAAACATGACAGTTACAATACAAGCCATTGTTATACTCTACGCAACTTTACACTACTGTTTTAGGTCTCCTTCGTCGCACAGTGACAGTGACCGAGAACGGGATCGGGATCGACACAGGCGCAAACGATGATGATAACGGCACCCTAGTGTTCCAGATAGTTCATATCAAGTCTTTTTCGAAGGATATGATTCTAAATTGTCCCTGAGGCACATTATGGCCACGAAAATCTATAACAGTTATAGTGCAAGCTTATAGCATTGTTTATACTTAATATATTCATTTATATATAGCATTGTTTTATTTACTTGATTATTTAATTGAAACTTGAACTCCTTGTTCAATTTTAAATTGCATGAGTAGTAACTTATTTCCAATTGTAATGTTCAATTTAAACTAATCACATATTATTAGCCTACATAATTTCTTGCACAACATCGAAAACTAATATTACAGACAATAACTGACTAAATCAAGCTACGCTTCAGTCCTACATAGTCGATTGTTCAACATATATCTCACATTTGGATTCACCTACTTATATCACATGTATATATTTACTTATAAAATTAATTAATCACTATGCTGTGTGCAGTTTGTAGCTGATTTAGATCATTTTGAAAGTTCTTGAATTGCATGCAACTGGGAGTTTGTATAGATATACAAGCTTACAGGGTTACCACTACTAGTCATTTACCTACATGTGATGTGCATCGATTTCAGAAGTATAGCACCGATTTAAGTTGTTTAGTTTCGTGAAGTCATTTAGTTATATTTAATACGCCAAGTGAGCACTCCAGGACAAATGACTTGTCAAAAGGTAGAGATAAGGCTTTACTAGCGAATCCAAGTGGTTGTCACATTTTTAAGATCTGACACAGTGTCCTCAGGCGCCGCATAAGCAAAAAATTCAGGTAGCGACTGTTACAAATAGAATTTCTGATTAATCTCCAGCTGCTGTTCTGTTCTGCTATTGTAAAAAAACTGGTTTTTGCTGGGTAGCAGCATGTCGTTCTGAAAAAACATCTGCTTCTCTTGAATCGATATTGTTTCAGTTGAGCCATAGCAATTGGTAGTCAACTTCATGACCTTGACTCTTTTTTCGTCAAAAAATTGGTACACAAAAAACGCTTACTTTGATGTTGCCGATGCTGCACTTCACCATTGTTGCCCCAAAATTGGAACCAAGCGTATTCATGCTCTTTGATCCACTGGCCATTTTGACCGGGCTGTGGTTGCCAATTTTGATTAGTGCTGTGGTAATTTTGAGCTGGAGCAGGCGCAAGTACGGGACAACAGGCTGTATAATGTGTTATCCATTCACATCTAAAAGCAATCAGCTAGAAACGGTTTCGATTTTTTTGACAGAGGTTATTTAAATTAAGGAATAGAGAAAAATTGTCAAGGAATGTATGGCAATACGAAAATATTAAGAAGCTCTCTTTGTCGACCCAAGAGCGCCCTGCGCGTACTGAGTAGGCAAAACTTTCGCAAAAGGCAAATATTCTAGTTGCGAAAAAATTACGAATGCGTTCTTTGAAAACTTTGTTCATACTTGCCAGTTGCCACAATGGCCATAATTAAAACATTATATTACGTATAATCTACTCAGTTGTAAACAGTTAACAAAGGAATGAGGAATAAACAAAGAAATAAAAGCTACCTAAAGCCAGTCTTAGTTTTGGTTGGACTTGGACTGCGTTTAACAGAACAGGTCGATTATTGAAATAGTTGCCAGTAAAACCACTAAGACCTGGGCCCGAGTATATACTTGAAGCAAAATATTCGCCATTGAAAATGTTCGATGTTTGGATTGATCGAAATATTTTCAACGACGAACATAACACTGAATTGTAGGACAAAAGTAGGTATGTTCGTTGTTGCAAGTCAGTCGGTTAAAATTTTTTCAACAAGCTTTTGTCATAGGCACTGAATAAAGTAACCTGTGGTTAGAAGGACAGTCAATATCACCGTTGTCACAATTTAAGACATCTCCTCGGATCAAATGCGGCATTTTCCCATTGAAGCATTTTGGTAACACAAACGAATGCACTAAAATCAACGTGAATTTGTAAAGTGCCTTATCTACTGGATTACTTAAAAAAACGTGTATATTCACTGAATTAAACTTGTTTCAACTACCTGCGTTTTCAGTTTTCGATTGTCAAGTCATTTATAAGAACTTGTTCTGTTCAAGTTACACTTCACATACAGGGTTTGTTACTAAAAAGTAAGAAACAAAGCACACAAATACGATTATATCATGAAACATAGTTTAAATTGTATACTGCTTATATGTCACGTGCAAGTGGTTTTTTCAAGATGAATTAAGAATAATATGCATTGGAATTGCTATGAAGCTTAAAAAAACTTCTTGAACGCTTACCTGTTGTAATCCCAAACGCACAAAAAAGCAGAACTGTAGCTTTTGTCATGTTTAGAAACTCAGATGACTGACTACGCTCGTGAAAGTTCACTTGCACTATAAATTACAGTTTCTTGTTCACCTACTTTTGTTTTACAACAACCCGTACGACTTTTGTAGCATTTTTAGGTCACCTTATTTGCCTTAATGCACTGATTTAAAAACCTTTGACATTGACATTGCTCCCACCTTGTAACTCGATAAACAGAAGTATAATATATTGTTTCAGTTGGTTTTTGGTTCAACTGCAATCTTTTAACCAGTATAGTAGTACCAAACAAAAAGGGGCACAAATTATAAGATCGATAAACTCTAGATATGTAGGTATACATCTCTTATTGATGGTATATATATATATATATATATATATATATATATATATATATATATATATATATATATATATATATATATATATATATATATATATATATATATATATATATATATATATATATATATATATATATATATATATATATATATATATATATATATATATATATATATATAAACCATTGAGGTTTTTCTCAAGAAATCAAGGATTTTAAAAATATTTTTTTAAAAACAGCAAAAAGGACACATTATTTTTGAAAAAAGCTGTAACAAATCTTATTTGAAATGTTTCGACGTGCATATTTTAATGCAAAATAAGATTTTAAAATCAGATTTTCAGATTTCATCAAAATTCATAAAGTGAGCACTTGCGGCAGCGTTTTTCGAGCTTTTGAAACCAACGATAACAAGTTTTTATTTAACAAATATGCCTAATCAAATTTAACTAATGGTTCTTTCATGCCAATTGCTTTTTCATTGCCATATTTCATGCCAGGCATAGCATGCCTTTATGCAGTAAAAGTTGTTTCATCAACTTCTGCCTAGGGTTGAACTTCTGCCTTGGGTACCTCGCCATTCCTGGAATACCCCCTTGAACTTTAATTATCTTGAATGTTTAAATACGTTTAATGATGTCCACATTCAGAAGTAAATAGCACCATGTATAAGTACCTAATTTAGTAATATTAAGTACCTTCAATATTAGTTCTAGTGCTTAAAAGCTTTAATGACGTTTGTTGCTTTCTAGCTATACAGTTTGTCAACTATTAGCACTAATGCGTTTTATCAGACTATTGAATGCACTATGAACACTGTTAACACTAAACAGCACTGTATAGACTTTTCCATTAAGAAGAGATTGCTTCAGTGCTTTCGTTCTAAATGACACCGGCTCAGTTGTTCGTCGATTAAAACAAGAAAATCTTGTATTAAAGAGGTGTCAGCATGCTGTGCTATTCAGTGATATTGTTACTGAAATGCGTGTGCGTAAGTAATAGCTCGATTTGTATGTTTGTGTGAGACTGTGCTTTATATACTGCTTAGCTTGTTTTGCAATTCAGACTCAAGCAGTTATTGAACACGCCAACATTTTTTCTATTCAATCTTAGCTTTTTCGCGACATTTATAGCAAAAGTTACAAAAAGTTTTTTGGTTCGCCTCCAAATGTAACAGATTTTACTGTTCACAATGACACATTGTCGAAGTAATATTTTAGGATGGCAGTATGACGCTGCTAACAGGTCAGTTCAAGCAAGGATGTCAAGATGTAATGCGAAAATATAGCGACATGAGCGAACTCATTACCAGTCCTACAAAAATGTGGAATGCCGAGGTAATTTAGGGTTGTTTTGATGCGACGTATTTTGAATTGATTTGATTTGATTTGATGTGGCCGCTCCCAAAAACCAATTGATTTGATTTGATTTGATCGACCCTTTAAAAAATCTATTGATTTGGTTTGATGCATCAATAATCTAAACGGCATCAAACTAGTTTTGATTTCATGCAGTTTCCACATCAAAATAACTCCCTACGAGGTATTGCAATTTTTGTTAACTTATTAAATACTTTACAAATAGCTTATAAATAATTTAGATTAAGTTTACATGGCTTAATATTGATTAAATAATATTGAATTATCTCGTGTCGTGACTTTGTCACAGTAGTTTGCAAATTTATTAATTGTACCTAATCTGCCAAATTACTACCATTTACCTCCCTAAATAATATTAGAAAGTACTTGCGAATTCCTCCCTAGTTGTTTTGTGTGATTTTTGTTAGTCTGTACTTAAAAACTGTAGACGTCTGAATATCTGAGTACCTGTACGCGAGTCTAACTTACAATTTAGCGAAAACCACAATACGAGGAATAAAAGAAGCCTCAATTGTGATAACCAACTAACTGGACAATAGCCTACTTAGTTGATCGACTTCTGATTTGACCACTTTTATAAGATTATCGTTTTACTATGTTTTTTCTATCAAAAACGACACAGGTTTTGTATAATGTGGAGTGTGATGACTACAAAAATAGTCTAATATTTTTTTGTACTGTGAGAAAAATAGATTTCATTTGGTAAATTAATTGTTTATCAGTCAACCTAAGCAAGCGAGTCCTGTTTAGACCCGTTAATGGCCATGGCCAAAGGTCTTTTCTCCAGGCGCCAGACTCTGAAACCATCTGATTTTTTGACCCTTGCTAGGTTTACATTCGTCAAAAGTAGCAAAACCGCAATCTAATACAAGAATTTAATGGCGAAAAAATCATATCCGCTCATTAAGTGTCTAGGGCCGCTTTTCAGTTATAAGCGCTAAAAGTGTAAAGTTTATATAAATTCTGTGCCATACTCCAGCATGCATGTCATTAACACAGAAACCGAGCACTTGCCATAATTAAAGGCAAGCAATAGACTGCAACATCTGCTGCATTGGATGCACACAAAGTTGATTGCTGATGTCGCAATCAAAAACTTATTGAAACCGATAAACCCGATAAAATCAATAAAAAAGTCAAATTTCAGTGCTTAGTCAAGCATAGGTTTAGTTGTGTGACAGTAGGAACAAAGGTTAGCCCTCTTAAAGAGAAGATCTGAAATTTTTGAAAAAATAATTCGAAAATCAGGAGAATCGAATAAACTAGCCTCAAACTGCGCATATATCACGTAGGGTATCCACAGTTCCCAGTGCGCATGAAAGTTTTGAATTCTTGTTACCTGTAGGTGTGAATGCATGTGTCCCACAAACCAGCCGTATTTACATTACAGTAAAGTTCACCATTTGCAAGTACTTTAAACAAGCAGGCCCCAAAATGGGCCAGGTTTGTTGAGTGCAAAATCCATATTTGTCACCTTTAACATTTCGGTAACTTCAGCTTCGCCATCAGTGTGCATTGCGATTTTAGAAAGTAATACCTGCTACAATTGCTCAATTTGGTATCAGCACTTACATAAATATATACATACTGAGTTACTGTAAAAACTTAAAAAATTGGCATATATGTAATAGTTGCCGAAACTATTTTAAATTAATTACACAACTTAGTTCACTTTATATTGACAAAAATTTTAGTTCAAAACAGATTTTGCAGACAACAGTATCTAACAACTAGAGATGGGACCGGTTCCACTTTACCGGTTCCGGTTCCAGGGTACCGGTTCCGGTTCCGGTTCCGGTTCTAGAAAATTGACGGTTCCCGGTTCCAAATTCGGTTCCACTTTTTTATTTCCATATTGATAGGTTACATATGTTTTTGACGCTCTTTAGACTTTATAATTGACAAAATAGCATGAATTTTGAAGATATAAGTCGTACAGAGGACTACTACCCGCCGACTGGTTCCACAAATTGACCCAACCCGTTTTAAAATGTCATGGACCCTTAGTTAGTCACCAACGTTAGCTGCACCATAAAAAGCCTGCACATAAAGTGTAAATTATGGCAAATTCGGTCGCAAAACTAAAATGCACAGACAGAACTGTAAAAAAATCATTGATGCTCAAAGAAAAATATGATGGAACCGGTTGGAACCGGCACCATGCCGGTTCCGGTTCCGGTTCCAAAATTGCTGCCGGTTCGGTTCCGGTTCCGGTTCCGGTTCCATCCGGTTCCAGTGGAACCGATCCCATATCTACTAACAACTTTTTGAAAAAAACAACTGTGGGAATCAAACCCATGAGTACAAAAATAATATTGAAATAGCGCCTTTGATCTAGAGTTCTGCCACTAGCAAATTCTCCGGGCCGGGCCCGGGCCGGGCCGAGTAGCGCGCTTCTGTGCCGTGCCCGCACAGGCACGGCGGACCCTTGCGGGCTGATCGGCACGGGGCCCGCGGGTCGGCCCGGGGCAGGCCCAGGGCCCGCGAACTTACCCGGCACTGACTTCATCAAGTGTGAAAATGCATTGTGTGTGCGTCTGTGTGTACTGTACGTCCTTGCGCACTTGTAAAAATCAATATATATATGCAATGCAGGCGCTGCTGAAGCTCGAGACTACCCTGGACTTGCGGATAGCTACGGCCCGGTGGGCCGCGTACGGGCCGGGGTCCAGTATTTTACAGGCCGGGCCCCGCGCCGGGTCCATACCTAAAAAATCTCGCCGGGCAGGGGCCCGCTACAGGCCCGGGCAGAACTCTAGTTTGATCACTCGGCCAAGCTACTTCAAGTGCTGTTGATGTTTATTTGTTACTGCCCTGAAAAGAGACATGACTAATATATTCGGCATACATGATAATATACCTAATAATATACATGATGATTATATATATAATGCTCAATAAATATTCGAAATCATTATTATTTTTAATAATAAACCTCCTCGACTTCGCTTTAGCTAAACTGAAGTGCTAGAGGTTAATATGCCGCATTTTTTAATGAACAAGCCCAATTTTCGGCAAAATCCTTCAGTAAGCATAAAGTTTTAATTTTCAATTACATTGGCCAGAGGCCATCGTAAACCTCTTGGGGCAGCTAACAAGTAATTGTTGATGCATGCTTAATTCTCTATCAGCTAGTCAGACTGCAAAACCTTGTGGCACAAGCTGTTATGTATGTACATACATAGTTAACATTTCTTTGGCAAAGTTTCAAAAATTATGAAAACGGACACCTTATGGAATAAGTTTTAGTACACTTATGTAGTGTACATCAGCTTCTACTTCAGCAAATGACCCGAACTTTACTTTAACGTAAACTGATGGAACACATCCACGCGTATTGTTTATGCTTTCCAATAACAAACATATACAGTTTGCACTACTTCATGTCGTTAGCTCTAGCATAGAAGACCACAGCATGGTGTAGTGGTTAGATGTTGCACTCTTAAACGTTAGGCTGTAGGATCGAATCCTGGGAAAGCATTCTTTTGCAGTTTTTTCTAAATCTATGTAACGCAGGAATTCACACAAACTCAGTCACTAATGAAAGAAAGCAAGGGAGCAAAAGTGTTATTATGCAGGTGAAATGTAGGTGACGGGTGCAATGTAACGGTGCCGGACGTGTAAAACAAACTCCGCACATGACCAGTTTAACGTTAGCAGCACACTGAATATTCAAAATCAAAATTAAAGACCTGTGGCCCAACAGGAACAAGTAAAAGTTTACTGCAAAAGTAGTTTAGTAAGTGAGAAGTTAGAAGGGTTAACGTTTGACAACATTAGGCCTGTTGCGCATTAAAAACTAATCGCAAACAAAAAGTACGTATTAATGAGAAGAGCTTGACACTCTTCATATTATGCCTTGGGACAGTCGTTCATGGTGAGGTCTGAGTGTCACAATTCCAGGGGAAATATCGAACGCGGCCATTTTATGTGGACAAAATTATATGAAATCCTGTTATGCATTTGCACAGATTTACTGCTTAGCCGTTCCAAATTCTCTCATACAAAAATTGATAAACGCGCTCTAATTTAAAAGTAGAGAACCGCGTCTGTTGATTAAAGAGTTTCGTAACTCAGTTGCTGTATCTATATTCCAAAGGAAATAAAACGCGAAACAACACTGCGTTCATAAGCTACATGAGTACAGATTAGGGTTACATAGATGACGAAACTCATAAAATTTGTTTTTAGTACTATTTAAAAAAAGCAACTATTGGGCAAAAAAATGTGCAAAAAACTGCCAATAAAAAGTTAAAAAATAAAGCCTGAATTTTAAAAAAGAGCCGAAACCTGGAATCGACCCAGGTGCCTTTAGATCTGTAGTCTAACGCTCTATCAACTAAGCTATTCCGGCTTGTACTTTCTTCACTTAGAGTCTGTAACTATTGATAACTGATAAATAGTATGTAGCGTGAGATAACATTTAGTTTGATGTGTCAACCTGATTTCCAGAGATAATCATTGGTAAACCATTATTTTTTAAAACGTATAAAATTTTTGTGAAAAGGAAGTCTTGTGTCACAATGTGTGCTAAGTGATGATTGCTAAAAGCACGATTCCCCTGCACGGTGCCAATAAATTCAATATACCAGTTATTGATAATGACAGTCCCGAATCGGAGGCTCAGATAGTAGAGTTTCTGATTATTAATCTGATAACTGACGGTTCGATTCCTGCTCCGTTTTTTTGAAGCTTCAATTTCATCAGTTTAAGATGGATTTAAAGCACTGTTACTATATGTATATAACAGCTTATATAGGTAATGCATATACATGGCGTTATTAGTAGTCTTATGACCGGCACATTACTACAGCAACGGTAAGAGCAAACACACGGACACAACACAAAAGGTAGGCATGCTGTCAGGTAAGTGTGTGTAATTTACAGATTCTGCAAATCCTATACAAACCAAGTATAAAGTACCTGTTGCGCTGTGGCGCAACAGGAAAAAGGAAACCAGAACTGAAAGTTTGAAACTGGAAAACAGGCAAAAGTCCAGACAGTCACGTGAATTGCATATGTATTTTGTCTGAAACATTACAATGCGCAAAAAATTTTAAAGAACAAAAATCAATCAAAATTACAATTTAATATCTCTGAAAAAGGTTGTTTACAATTGTTTCGTTTAAAATTGTGAACAACGCTATTTTCAAAAAAAGAGCAGTCAGGTCCCATACTAACTTTACGTGTTAATTAATTGCGCATAATACCATGTAGCTGCTACTTTTACACTACGCAGAGTTGGTTTCAATGCACTAGTTCCTTCTCTAGAAGGAACAAAAACTATCGCGAAAGAAATCGACGTAATTTGGTAGGTGTGCAAAATTACTTTATACTATACTTCTTATTTTATGGCAACAAAGTATGGCAAAATTGGGATGATCTGATGCAAACTCGATTCAATCAATTTTTGACCGAAGTCATTAAAACCTCCGCCTGTCATTATCCTGACTTTGCAGTGTGTTGGAAATACGACATTCGTTTTTTGAATCCAAACTGTCCGACTGCTCAAACTTCAGTAAGAACAACGTTTTTGGTTACAAAATGACAGTCAAGACAGGGAACACAACGAACAGGTTATATATATAAAATTTAAAATTATTTTAATAAATTACCGTCAAAATTATTATCGAATGAAATAAATTGATTACAAAAAATTTCGGTAAGAAAACCATTTCGATATAGCAATATCAAAGTATGTGTACATAAAGAAAACTAACATAGTTTTATAGCAATCGGAGAATGATTTCAACTGCAAATTATAAAGTTACTTATCACTAGATTCATATTATCAAGTGTCAAGTTCATTGTTTAATGCTGATCGAGAATAGAGCTTTTCCCAACTGGATGGTTAAATTTACAACTATAAGTTGACAATTACAGCTTTTAGACAAGTGCGTCGAGGTCTTTTGAAGTTTTCATGATTGTGTTTGCACATTTCCCCCGTTTTTAAACGGCCGCTCGGAGTTTTGCAGAGTTCTATTATTTTTTAACTAATCTGTAGAAAAATTTGTAAACGTCGACTAGACCATTCACTTTTTGTGACAAATTTTTCCTTCAATTTAATTAGCTTATACTAGATGTAAATAACTACGTTTTCCAATCAAATATGCCAAATTTAAGCATAAAAACTATGATAGGTCATTTTCTTATCTCGACATTGGATCCGCATAATTGTTACATAGAAGAACAGACAGATACTGCTTCTCAGTTGAAGTTACAATGAATCATTCAGACAAGACGAGACTGTGACTTCGCCGAAGTGGACTGGGAAAATCAATGGGAAAATCAAGGCGACACCAACATACGTCAGTGCGTGACTAATGTACAAAAATGTCGATTAACCAACGGACAATTCATATGGAGCAACTGGACTGTAGATTTTCATTCATTATTTCGCGAAACAATTATTGGACAACTTTACGGACTGTCTTACAGCGTTGAACCGTTAAGAAGCTGCTGGAATATAAATTCGGGACTTTAAGGCCGTAAATTTTTTGCTATTTGTGCAAGAAATAAATAAATAAAATGCTATGCGGCAGCTAGTAATGGGTTTGCTGAATAAGAATTGACAGTCTAATACGACTGTAAGAAACTTCACACAGATAGCTTTCAGTACTTAATTAGCAAAAATTGTCATGCAAATTCACGTCACTAAATTGTTGGACTGTTTTCGTCGAAGTTAAGAACTAGTTTCTAACCAACTAAGTTGAAGGTTTTCAAATTGACAGTTACTTGAAAGCAGCCAACGTTCAGTATATAGAAATTGCTCTAGCAGTTTTAGCATTTATTTTGAAAGAATCCTTAATTGGTTCATCTTATATAAATAATTGCGGACAACTATGTACTATGTACATAATAACACTCAGTCCATCAGCTATTATTTGAAACTTCATGTCATGTTTTAGTTGAAAAGGCAACTATGACGAAAAGCTTGAGACAAAGGAACCTAAACAACACCTTTGTTTGAATTGATGAACAACACATAACATTGCTCTAAAGTGAACCAACCATAATCTGCTTCTACCATAACTAAAAAACATGGAATTGTAGCGCTACAAATGCTAATGCTACAGGAGATATAAGATGACACACAAAGTGCGAAAAGTAGTCTAAAACACAAAATGCATTTTGACAAAAATGTTAACAAATAGATAGTAGTTTAGAAAACTAAAAAAAACAAAAATGCTTACAAGTTAAAAAAACTTAAAAAACAAAATAAACCGAAAAAAACACACTCACACACAAAATGATGAAAAACTTTTTAGTCTACTCATTTTCTACAAAAAGTTTTCCTGTGTGTTTGGAAACCTGTTTTCCTGTCCAAAAGGCCAAAACCAAAAAAAGAAGAAGAAATGACACAAATTGTCAACTTCAAATAGCTTCATCAACAATGAGGGACGAGCCTTTGCAAAACTGTAGAAAGTCGAAGGTGACAAAAAAATTGTGTTTATGGCGTCAGAATATCTAAAAAAACTTCAACGGTGACGATTTGATTTGACACAGTGTCAATTATAGCTTGGGCACTTCAGCAGACGTCTACAGCCAGAGCACTGCGTGAGTTTTTTTAATGTGAGGTGAGTTACTACGAGGCATTGACTGAATTGCGTCGATTGACTTTTTGTAAATTAATTCAATTTTAACATAGCTTTGACTCATTTGTCTGTGTATTTTACTTTTCAATGATTAAGGACACAAAGTTGAGGACAATAATATGGACAAGTATGAATCGGGATTCTCTGCACTGTCGCGGATCAGGAAACGAATGATAATCGGCTGAATTTAGTTCCTCTAGGTGGTTTCAAGGGCCAACTGATTGAGGACTATTCGAGTATTCGGAAAGTCAACTTGACTTGATGGTTATTCTTTTCTGCTCCACTAACCTGCTCCATCTTCTAGACGCCAGCGCTTTATACCTATGAAACTCGTTTTTAGGTCAGACTTTGTTTACAAAATGAATGAAAATAATTATTATTATTGTCTTGGCACCATGACGAAAACTAGAAGTTAACTTGTAAAGTGTAACTGAAAAGTTTACGAAAATTGAACACGAGAATACTCAAAGATAATAGACGTAGTCAAATTCACAATGTATACCAGGGTTTTCGAGACGGGCTTAAGCACCTTCAAATTTCAATTTCCAGGTAAAACCCTCCGTTAGAATTGACTTAACAGGACAATCAACCTGCAAACAACACCCCAATTTCCAAGCTACTTTAGATGACAAAGCCACTCTTCCGACTCCTAGAAAGGCTAAAAATTAACTATAAATTATAAAAATTAACAGATTCCAGAAGGTTCCAAAAAGGTGCAACCCTAGCCGAGCATTTCATTTTTGGCATCAGCGACAGTTGCAAATTGAGCCTCTGTGGAAGTGTGGAGTCACCAGCGGCTTGGTTAACATATCTTTGACTTGGGGGTCTGTTTTTTCTTTTTGATGGACACTGTATCAGGAGAGAACAATTAAAACAGCCGAAACGCACCATTCAACTGAAAAGTATGTCGTGAAGTGAGAAGTAAGTCGATATGCTTCTTTTTTTCAAAATCTCGTTCTGCGGATAATCAGTAAAGTCAGTCTCATTATTTTTATAAACATTTTGAAATGGCACACCAGTAAAAACCTCTGCCAGTTTGAAGTGGTATGTGGTATTGCCTGAGCTGATTTAGAAGCTAAAGAAATAAACATTAAATTTTTAGGGCTTTGTTGTTTTAATTTGCTATTACATATATGCTATTACATAATAATCCAACAATTCGAACACAAATCAAGCTCAAACGAAAAAACTTTTAGATTTGCTTCAGAAGAAAAAACGCTCCAATCAGTACTGTCTATAAAAACTAGCATATCGTCATATAGTAGTGTGACAAGTCTCAGGGGCTATTTAAATTGTGAAAAATCCTAGGCGCTTAAACGCAATACGGCAATGCAATAGTAAAGGACAAATTGAAGATAAATTTAATTGATAAGCAATATAAAAAAATCACACAAGATTTAGGTAAAATACTTAGAAAGGCCGACAAAGTAAGACAAAAAAGGAGGAAAAATAGAGAAAGGAAAAATAGGTAATAGGTAGACGAAAGCAAGCTATCTTACAAAAAGAAAAACATTGTTGCAGAAGCAAATGCACTGACGATTTTTCACTCCTAACTGGCGCTTTTATACCCTTAGTTGGAAACGGGAACGCATTTAAAGTGGTTCCAAAATTCTTG
This sequence comes from Trissonchulus sp. WLG1_4, assembly GCA_030248245.1. Lineage (NCBI taxonomy): Eukaryota > Metazoa > Nematoda > Enoplea > Enoplida > Ironidae > Trissonchulus > Trissonchulus sp. WLG1_4. The sequence continues at coordinate 5,016 of JASANF010002014.1, read as the reverse complement.
CCAAGGATTCAAACAGTTGGCCTTACTCCGCACCTACCTTGAAAATTCCAAGAAAATTAAAAAGTTCTGTCGTTCCCAAAGCATTCCCTGTCAATTAAAAATTAATCATTTCTAAATTTATTGCTGCTTGCAACACAGGCGCTGCAAATTTTAATTACTTTTATTGAATCAATTACTTAGCTATTTTTGTTCCAACAATGATTGCAAATTTTCACCTATGCTTTTATTTTTCCGAATAAGTTTAGAACTTATAAAGTTAGGTTTCAACCATCCCTCCTTAGTATCGCGCTACTGCGCGAAGGACGACATAATACCAAAAACTCACACTGTCACTCACTCAGTCTAGATTTTATCCACCGCATTCAGAATTAGAAAATTAAGAGGCTTGTGAGCTACATATAAATATAATTTAAACGTAATATAATGTCACAGTTAATTCGGTCAGGCTCAAAGTGGGACAAAATTTAGGTTCAGCTCCGGAAAATTTTTGAGCAGCACAAGCATCAGGCGCAAAATCCAGGCAGTCGCAATCGCAATGCCGTTGCGCTGATTCAGCATCCTGCCGGCATGGTCAATACTTGCCAGAGAAATGATCGTGGCATTGGCATATTGTTGCGCCTCTCCGGCCATAAGATCCCTGGCTGTCTTGATCTTTGTTGTTGGCAGTTCTAGCCGCGGTGCTGGCGCCGTAATAAAAAATCTGCCACGCACCACGCGGTGTGTTGTTTCAGACAATTGTTGGTATCGGCTACGGAAGCCGTTCAAGCTGACCTCCAAGGCCCCAGGATGGCCAAAACGAGGGGGAACTCGTCTATTTCAGGGTAGCTGGCGATTTGAACGACAAGTGACCTTTTCGCGTCCGTGGTCAGGATTTCTATCGAGTAGATGCGCATAGCAACCGCCGGTCAACGAAACGTGAAAAAACGTATGCCAGTGCCGTGTCTGCCCGGATGAGGGTCGGAAAGCTGAGAGGCTCAGCAGAATTCTCCATAGACTCGACCTTGTGGTATATGCACGCCAGGGCTTGAATAAACTGGCTCATTTGCAGCTGGATATAATGCGGCCCAGTTGGCTGCCGTACGAACGTTCGAATTCACATCTGAGGTGGGGAGGGGCTGTGGCACTTGCAACAAAAAGTTGCGAAATTTCGGGGACTGCGCGAACCAGTATTTCTAACCAGTAACGTTACCCATCCAGCCGCTTTTCGCACAAGCATCACCGAGACGCGTTAAATGTCTAGCTGACAACAATATCGCTTTACGGCTTCGTCCGGGTTATAAAAAGCAACAGCCACGCCGACTGGTACCCAGCTGCTTCTGACCGAAGGCTCCAGCTCAAAGTTAAAGTTAAAAAGTTAGGAAACAGAAAATTTTGTCATTTTTAAAGATTTCCCTGTTAATATAGACTTTATCACTCTTTTTTCATTTTTTTCATTTTCATTTTTTTGCTGTTTTTAACATTCGTTCTGCAATTTTCAATTACCTTCATTAAAGGGGTGTTCCGGGGACTAAAGATTTAGGCCACAATTTTTGAAAATAGTAAAAATGACCTATCATTCTTAACAGAAAGTCGCCCAAAATACTGATTTGGAATTTTTGACGTGCATATATTATAACAAAAAATTCGAAAAATCATAAAAATTACTGATTTTTTTCAACTTTCAAACAAATTCAGCAGCAAGCGAGTGCGTCAACGCTTTTTGAGGTTTCGCTAACCCACGATATATAGTTTTTATTGATAATAGTTTAAAATTAAAACGTTTTTATTGCGGTCAGTGCAAAAATACTTCAAAAGAAGCCATTTTCGAAAGCCCCAGGCTCAAAAATAGACAGTGTGAATACGAAACCATTTTTTCAGCGTTCGATTACGAATCACTAATACGGTATTTTTCTTCGAAATGTGGCACAATATTAGCCTTGGGTCCTGCATAATTCTTTGTATCGTTGAATAATTCTTTGTTTTTTATAATATAATTTTTTATATGATTTTTTTGCTCAACGTTCGACTTGGAAAACACATAAAACGCATTTTTTTACAACAAAGGCAAAATTATTAAAAACCAAATTAACTTTTAAGTAGAGAAGCGCAAAACTTAAATATTTATACATCAAATACGACCATCCAATAAGTTTAAGCAGAGTTATCGTTTGCACAAATTCACTCACATTAGGTGGTCTGGGAGTCACGTGACATATTGATAACGGTTTTCTGCAGCGAATCGGTGACTGCAACTTTTTAAAAAGTCGTTTGTGTAGGCAAACCTTTCTAAAAAATTACCAAATTACGTTTAGCGACATTGACAAAAATACACTAATTGTTAAGCTATTTTTTCGTTAGCTATTTTTTGGTTTTTCAAACTTTTCTCAAGTTATTTACATAAAACATACGCTCTTGTTTTGACACTGTCGTTTTGACACATTGACACAGCAAACCTCAAGTTTTTATGATCGGCAGTACCCTCTTTTGTTTCGAAATAGCTCTCCTCTACGTCGTTTTTTAATTCTGAAATTTGACTTGAAGTTAGAAAATATTGGAATGTGTGTGTGTACTTTTTTCGAATATTTTGATTTCTATCTTTTGTGAAATTCTGCAGCGTTTTTAAATTGACCAATTTTAAAAAAACTAGTGTATTTTGAGCCAAAATAGTTGGATTAAAATTATGAGAAAAGATACACCTCGGTAATATATTAACCTAAAGTTCAAGGCTTATTCTATTGATTGTAAAATTTGAACAAAGTTTCGCTTAGTTATGCCATTTGAAAAATAGTGCGAATTTGGCAAAATTTGAAAATTTCGATCGGTCATAAAAAATTAGAACAAGGCCCCAGGAACGTGAAACTTACTCAAAAACAGAGCTTTGTAGTAGACTATAATTTTTTTAAACGAAAGTTATTCTAGCTAGAACCTACGTTGACTTATCGGATTATCAGATAATAAAGTTATGGAAGTTATTCGAAACGCCACCTAAGCCTAGACGATACCATAAAACATTATAGCGCACTTAAAACTATCCAACGACAAGAATTATAGCCATTTTAAATTCAAATTTTGGCATTCGTTCATTTGCAAAAAACTAAAAATTGAGTTTTCAAGGGGTCATATATGAGGCGGGTGGATGGAAAATTTCAAACTAATATTTTTTCACAATGAAAACATGTTTTCATAGCTTTTCGCATGCGCTGAATTTATTTTTAACACTTTCCAAGCAAAAAAGACCGTTGATTTATATCTTATGGAAAAAATTCGATTTTTGTCGAAAATCATTGTTTTTCGACATACTGTGGCTGATCATCGAAAATTTTGACCAATACAGTCGGAATATCAGTTTGAAGTTTGATGGTCATAAAGTAACACATAATAATATATTTAATACAGCTTTGTTTGCAACATATTCAGCTCATTTGTACTAAAAATTTTAATTTTGCTAGCTAAAAAAGAGGCGAAATATACATATACGCACAAAAACAAGCACACATGGCAACAACAAAAGTTGTTCAGACTTGAATTCCCGTCAATTTGATGTACATATCACATGAAAAAAGTTTGAAATTTTTTAGCAATTTTCAGCAAAAAAAATGACGTTCACGGAAATGCACAACCTGCACAACCCAGTGTATTTACACGTACAATAGGTATGTAATAATAATAGGTACAATATGTATGTAATAATTTTGAAAGATTCAAAAACACTAGTAGCTGTGTTTTACTTGAACATACTTTAAAATTTTTGGTGTTTTCTTGAGTGTGGTATAATTTTTTTGTGCAATAATGCAATATTTTTTGCACGAGACAGAAACAAAGTGCGTGTGAATACAAACGCAAATATTCGGCTTGCGATTTTAAAAAATTGGCTCAAAGAAAAAACTTAAAATTTGGCACATAAATGCATCTAGTTGTCTTCGAGCGGTCGCAAAATTTGATTTTGAGCAAATCGATACTATTTAAAAAATTTAGTCAAATTTAAGATTTCCAAAAATCTCAATTTCAGTGTTTTCGATGTATCAATCATATCCATAAAAAATGATATTTTGCGACCGCTTGATCACATTGAGGTGAGCAAAATGAGATATTTATTGTGCAGCAGCTAGTTACAGTACTGTGCAAAAAAAGTTCCCTGTTCGTCGGCGTACGACGAGCTTTCCAAGCGTTTCCAAGTATTGCGGAGATTCTAGCACGTTTGTGGGCTGAAAAATCGAAGGTTAAAGTTCGGACAAAATTTTGACTTTCAAGTTTCTACAGTACCCGAGCAAAAAAGTTCCCTGTTCGTCGGTGTGCGACGAGCTTCGTCGTTCGCGAACAGTGACGAACGGTGGCCGGAAAGTGACGAACAAAAAATTTTTCCAAAAGTGCTCCAAAACACATTTTCAATGTAACAAAGTGAAAAATTGAAAATTTTTTGTTCGTCACTTTCCGGCCAGCGTTCGTCACTTTTCGCAAACGACGAAGCACGTCGTACGCCGACGAACAGGGAACTTTTTTTGCACAGTACTGTAGGCAGGAAATTTCAACTTTAAACTAAATTTGCCTTGCGCTCAGCCTTGGCCGTAGAATTAGACTTAGACAAACTTTTCTGTTAAAAGTTTTTTAACAGGTTAAGTTAAAAGGTTAAGTTAAACAGGTTAAGTTAAAAAGTTAAAAAGAGAAACTTTTCTCTTATTTTCATTTTGAACAACTTTCCTTCAAGACATTATGGTCAAAAATGTCGCTGAAAAAAATTAAACGCCAAAGTCGGTTCCCCTGAGCGCCACCTTAAATTGAGCTTACATATCAAAAGTTTTAGTTTCTGTTTGCGCAGACAATAAATTAATTATATACATTTTGCTTGAAAAATAAGCATCATTAGTCATAAGTAGCTATTTTTAATGAAATCGAATACCATAAATACGATTTGAAAACGTCACTGATGCTCACCATCAAGCTGGCACAGACAGTCAAGTTGGGTTTAAAAGTGCAGCTTTATTTATGATTCCACAGTAGCAAGGGTCCTTTTATTTGATGCAAGCAGCTAAGACTAAG
>JASANF010002013.1:0-22058 GCA_030248245.1 Trissonchulus sp. WLG1_4 | reverse complement strand
CTTATTACTTTGATTCTATACTATTACTGATCCTATAAAACTATAGACATCATAATTTATAATACTTCAGAAATTGGATAGGGATATGCACTACGGATAATATTAGATTATTAATTAATAATATTATGCTTCATGTTTTGGTGTATAACAGTTGAAGGGTATTATTGATAACTATTGTATTAATTATCACTGTCTGTTGTGTATCAGATGATGGGAAATGGGAGTCATTTTTGGTGTGCGTGAGCAACCAGGGCGAAATCCACGTCTTCTCAGTTCACAACCTCAGGCGATACTTGCACCAGCAGGCCATTAAACGGGATGATCTCAAGTACGACCCATTTTGTTGCCTATTTCACGCATTTTGCACGCCATGGAGCATGAGCGGACGCATTCTATCAAATAGAATATTCACACTGCCTGATTCACAATATTTCAGTACAATGCAGTAGGCAGTATGCGTTTGCGCCAGCCCATGCTCCATAGCGTGCGCCTCGTGTGAATAGGCCTTTAGTTGAAAATCCAAGAGCTACAATGGGTAGCTTGTCGGATCTTCATGTCAACCCAGAAACGAAGCATTGATTTTTGAAAAAATATTGAGTTAAACACCAACCGTAGTTTTTCGTGAAACTATGTCAGATAATGTGACGTAAAGCAAAAGTGTTCCCATTTGTTTTAAGCTGAGATCTTTGTTTTCCAATGTTGTAAAAGTGAGAAATAGGGTTTGTGAAACTTGGGGCTGTCAGCATTCTTGACGTCGACGCGAAGCAGCCCAAGTTCTATTCCCAGCGCCTCTATTTGTTTCTTTCTTTCAAAATTTAGCTATCTTCTTGCTTTCCACACCGATATGGTATAATTTGTTGTTTTGCAGTGGCATCAACTCCACCCTGTTGTGTCGCACCGGCGAAGGCTTTCATCTGTTGCATTCCAGTGCATTCCAACGCTTCAGTCTCAGTGCGCCCAGCAAGCACAGCCCCTCCCCACAGCAACACCAATGCTTCGTCGCACTGCCCGAGGGCTCCAGGCCGCAGCCCGCCCCCGCCGCTACTGTGGCTGCTGACGCCACTGAGGCTGATGTCAGCAGGACTTCGGGACCGAGGTAGGACTGCTTGCTACCATAAGTTCTATTCTGTTGTGCCATTTGCTTTACATTTGTGCCGTTACTGTAACTCAGAGTTAATGTAATAAATGTTGTATAAATTATGGTTTATGAAGGATTATTTTGCTGATATGGTTAAGTATTTTGGTGACGAGCTTCAGTTACTTACAGCAGGGCTCATCGACACAATCAGAAATCCGTATGAGCCTAGCCCTATGCCTGAGCCCCAACGAAGCTTGATACTAACTTCTGGCACTAAGCCGAAACCGGAGCCTTAGCCTATTCCAAACCTGAGCCAACTTTTTGATGTTTTCGAAATTACACTCGCACATGCAAAACCTTACTGGAATGACATCATGAATGTTTTTGGTGTCTGTTTAAGCGGGGCTGAGAAAGCTGGCGGCAGCACGGCGGACATGAGCGGGGTGCTGGACGAGTCAGCCACGTCCACCCTGCCCACCCGACATCACCGTGGACTCCATCAGAGACTACACCAGCGCCGCCAACAACGTCACCACCATTAGCGCTGCTGGCGATGCGGCTGTTACTAAGTATATACGCTATCATTTTCAAGAGTTGAACCTTTCTCAGCGCCGAACCCCGAACTCGAGAATTATAATACGTTAGTGTTGTACTATTGTAAAATACTCAATGCGATGCCAACTATGCAGTAAACAGACCTTGATTATTATGAAAAGTATTACTACGGTGGCGTGATAGGACATGCTATGAATGATGTGCTGGTTGTTTTTTGAAGTGAAATAGCTTGATACTCCTCTGCCACTGTAATACTGTTCATTATTGCACTCTGCGAATCAGTATTGTTAGAGTCTCCAAGCTCTGAAATCAGTGGCAAAGCACAGCAAAACGTATATTCTGTTGTTCTTCAGTGGAGAGGGGGACGTGAAACGAAGCACTAGTGGCGCTTCGACAAAGATTGTGAAAACCATCGTGACCACCACCTCAGCTGCCGGAGAAACTATTGTGACAGAAACCAAACAAACCACCACGCGGGTTCAGGAACAGGCAAATGACATGGCCCGCAAGGAGGTCACACTCAATGGCAGTACGCCGGGTTAGTGGCGGATTAAGGGGATTTAATTTTTCGTGGGTTATCGTAATCTCAGTAGTGTGCAGTATATTAGTATAATATTGTAGCGATTGCTTGCTAGCCACCAGTGCTGATAATGAGCAGATTGTGCTTATGGCCTGTAGTTTGTTCATGAGTTTGATTAACTGGGCTGCAGGACTTTGCAGAAAAGCCTACCTAAACAGTTTTGTAAGATTTGGTATAATATCTACATAGTCTTTTTAAGAGCGAAAGTATAAGTGCAAGTTTGTTTTTTCGGTTTGACAAATTAAAAATTTTTCTGTTCTGTAGAAGGCGTAGGATAAGCTTATGTTAGAATACGTTTCTCAAAATTTTCTTTTGCTTTAAGCTTTGAGGGGCAGCAAAAAGTAAATAATGTTTATTTTAAAGTCTAATTTGCGATTGGGAAGGGAGTTAAGAAAAGTTATTTTCAGGAATAGTTGTTTCATGAATCTAGTTGTCGGAAATTTCATTAATGTTCAGTAAAAAGTAATAGTACGTACAGTCTACTAAACACCATGACTAAGGGGTGCAGGCGTTTTAGTGTTATTAGTGGACTTTGCTTTTGCCTAACTTTTGTGGTGAAGGGGAGTGATTTGTGTAAATTAGTTTAATTTTAACAGTTTCTGTAATAATATTATGTTAATGTAATTCATAGCTAAATTTTCCGGCCCAGCACTAAAAATTTAGCTTTAGATGATCTTTTTTTGTAACTTTGCTAGTGATTTTAATTTGTTTATAGGTGACAAGGCAAGGTTTTACCCATAAAAGTTCGGAATTTAACTAGTTCAGTGGTCATGGTTAAAATGGAATCAACTTATTTGTTAAACGTCGGAGTTGATATTAGATTATAAACTTTTTTGTCAATGCCAGACCACATTCGTAACTTGCCGTAATTTATTTTATTCTACCAAAATTGCAATTAATTTGATCATCTATCTAATTGCAGATCTGATCATCTAATTTAAATTTTTAGTCAAGACCTGACAACCGTAGTTTTCATTACTGTGTTGCAAATGTGAAATAGGGCCTAAGAGACTTAGGGGCTGTGGCATAGTGCTTAGCATTCTTGACGTCGACGTGAGCGTCTGATTCCAGGTTCGGGTGCGATTCCAGGCGCCTGCATTTTTCTTTCTTTCTTTCTAAATTAGGGTATCCTCTGGCGTTCAATACCTGAGCTTATATAGCATTTTTTACCTTTTTGTCCCGTTTTGCAGAGCCTAGCTTACTGACGCACTTTTTGTCGCACTTTTGCAGAAACAGTAGCGGAGGTAGTCGACGTGGTTTTGGACGAAATTGCGGCGGCTAAAATGAAAAATCTGTCCCTGGACGTGGCGACGAATGGGGGGAGCCAGGAAAGAGCCGACGCGTCCCCAGGCGTCCAGGCTGCCGACACCAGCCCCCCTCAGCCGCTTGCACATTAGTGCCCCCTCTGGTGTAGGCGCACGCTTATAGAGTGTTTATTAGTTAGACGGACTGCTTCCGTTTTAGCTTTGTGTGCTGTTTTATTTAATGTCCTTTTCTTTTGTGCTTCTGCTTATGGTTGTAGACTAACTAAAATTTTACAAAGGGCTTATTGCTGTTCTAGAATCAATGTTTAGTGTGTTGAGGTATCGTTGCTAAATTTGAGTTGCTGCTTGGGCTATACCTTTACATTTTCTACCCATTAACTATAGCCCAATATTAAGTGTAGTATATGAGGCTGTTGTAGAGTAAAGGTAATGCATTGTACTTGTACCGGTATTGATTATTAAAGGCAGAGAGTTAGCTCTTGGTAACCTGCTCAGACTTAATATTTGGGCAGTTATTTAAGCAGACACGCATTTGTGTTACGCACTAGCTGTGCGCTGATAGGCTAATAAGTAATGACCACCGGACAAGTGGCCCTCGCTATTTCGTGCGTATATCCCGGGCGGCGGGCTTAGATTCGGTGAGTTTTTCCTCTTCTTCACTGATATACTTTTATGTACTGTTGCTCAATAAAGTACAGTTCTTTTTGTATGTTTCAGTGTGACAGCTGCTCGCTCGGCTGGAGCCAGATCTGAATAGCGCCTACAATGCCAGTGTACTTTAACTCCTGCAGTTTTTATTGAACTTTTATGCTATTGCGTCGTCTATTCAGCCAATGTGTTGTTAATATTCAATTTATTATTATAATATTATTATTATTGTTAGCAGGTTTGCAAAATATTTCGTTTTGTTGAGCTAATTTTGAGTAAGCATTATTTTTATCTTTAAACCATTTTCAGCTATTTTACTCCTACAAAATCTAGCAGCCATGTTGTAGCTATGGAAAAATTGGCTGAAATTCCTTTTCTGATTAGTGCAAAACGTCAACGAATTTTTAAACAAAGTATGGCTACACATCTTGACGTACCTGTCTGCACTACATCACCAAAACGGGCAAGTATGGGTTATAGCACTGGTTGGTGTCCTATAAGTGATTTATACGCATGTTTCTGTGAATCTCCAAGTGCAGGAGCACGAGTGCGCGAAGCGCACGAGTGCACCTGCACGAGGGTTTCACACATGCGTATCATTTAGTTTTAGCACAACCACCAGTGTAGTTGTTACAATATTATAAATAGCTCGTTATAGATGGGCGAAAAACCGTATGCTTGGAAGGACCTCAAAATTTCTGTATTTCCAAATTTTGGACTCAATTATGGTATGATGGAGACCTGCTTATTAGCTCGTCAAGTAGCCAGTTCGTGTTCTAACTAAAATGCTGACAAAATACCTCTGTCTTTGACTTTTAGTGGTCGATTCTAACCTTAGCAAAACTTAAAACTTAGCTCAGTCTTGCTATTGTGTAATGTGTATAGCTATTTTTTCATTTTATATACCATATACATTTATATTTCATCTTTTTATAACAGGTGTGACGTCAAAATGCATTTACTTATCTGTTGTTCGTTTTAATTGATTAATATTAATCAATAATTAACAGTAATGATTTTTTACCATTTGTGGGTTATTTACGGCAGGTTTGTTTTTGGTCATAATTGTTTGTGTTTTGTTAAATATCTGTTTTTGGCGTTTATCGGGTTAATTTAAAAAAAAGACATTGACGTTGGAGGAGTTTGAACCCCTAAATCGGAACACCTGCCCCCCAAATCCGGGGCTTTGCCTTCTAAATTTGTTGTCAGTCTCAATATCTCAAGGTGCGTTGTTCAGCGCCCCATGATTGATTGAACCTCCCATGTTTCCTCCGTTTCCGCTTATGCTGCATTCTACACCATTTTATAATTTATCTATGTACTTCGTTTCGTATGCGGATTTCTGAACGATTTTTTTCATACAAACTGTTTTAGTAAGAAGTATACTACTGCTTTTTATTCACCACTGTATGGAATCGTGAGAAAAGCTATGCTGTTTCGATGCACTTTTTTATTGAATAATCCGTCCTTGTTGTAAATTTTTTTGTGTTTGGTATTTCACTATTTGCTTTCTGTTGACTGCCTGTCTAATATCTGCTGACAGCCTATACTAGTTTTTTTACATATGGCTAAAAAAGTTGACAATAAAACTGCTCTAGCCACTTTCAAAATTGTGCTATACTTTTCAAGCTTTACAGCCAATTTCGGGATCTGTTTATATTTAGCATGCTTAATTTTATGGCTAAATATTACTGTTTCACATATTTAGTAATATTAATTCAGGCAGGTTTTATTACTTTTGCAAAGTATTCCATACTGGAATGAGCGTATTAGAATTTTAACGTTTGTCCTAAGTGGTGACGTCTAAACTAGGATGAATAATTCTACGCCTTTCAAGACAATCTGTTTTTTTCAGTTGGAACAAAACGTTTCAGTGTTGACATAGTCCAAAGAGAAACCTTGTCCAATTGTGTGAGTTTCGTATTGAAACTTTATTCATATCATCGTTGAGTTTATCCGACTGGAGTTTATAATCTTCCTTTTAGTGCATTTAAAATTTAACAGTATTAAAACGAGTGTGATCATTTAGGTAACACAGTACCGAATTTTTTTAATATCTTGGTATTGAAGCACAAGATGATTTTAAGTTTTTTCAAATGCAAAATTTCATTTCGTCATGTTTATTTGACGTTGTATTATCAATCAAGTAAATTTGTGTAATCTTTTGAACGTAGGATTGGATAATGCTCTACTTCTAATTCGCTTAATCCACTTGGAATATTATATATTGCTTGAAATGTCTTCTCTAGGTATCATTGTTTGTTGCCTGCGTGGTTGTGCAGCGTGGCCTTGCTATTAATTCTGTTGCTGTTAATTATTATTACGGAAAACCTTATACATAATACATTTTATTAAGTTTTACTTTTTTGCTATTTGTATCTTTATATCAAATGTATTCTTTTTGTTTTTTGTTAGCTTGAGAACACGAATATCGGTAGGTGTACATATAACTACATATGTACACCATTTTCGTCTTTCAATTACTGAAACAAGACAGGGTAGACTGATATTTGCAATTGCAGCCATATGTGTGAAAATACGGCAAATTTTAAGGAAATTTAGAATACCTGCGCAATTTGTGTGTAATTTGCGTGGAAATTTTTTGATAACTTTTGTTGTCTGAATTATTGACATAATAGGGCTGTGAGTATGCATTCACAATCGAGCTTTTAAAGATTTGAATTTTTTAAATTTTAGTATTTTGTAATTATTGAAGCATCTTACAATAACTTTTTACATTATCTTTTAAACTATTTCGCAAATATGTTTCTCGAGCTTATTGTTGGAGCGTGTATTTGGTCTTGGTCAGCTATTTTGTCACGGTTTTTGGTGCGTGGTTTTTTTGTTGGTCTGTTGCTGCGTATATTGCTTTATTCCGCATGCAAGTGTGGTTTGTGGCGGTCCATTACCGTGGTGGAGTGACGTTGTCTTAATAAAATTGCACAAAATACTGTGTTGATTCTTCAGTGTTTAATGCCTAGGAGTGTGTTACTGTAGCTACGGACTTAGGGTTATTGCTGCCATAATACTACTTCTACCAAAGCAGACAGTAGTGACTAGTGGTGACAAGTCAAGTTTCTGGTGACAGCGACAGGTACTGATAATATCGTACTGTCGCGTCTGCTGCGTGACCACTTGGTAACTATAAAATTGATTCCGTACCGTAGAGACAAAAGTAAATGAGTACCTTTGAAGAAACTAAACGTCGCAAAGGGAACGATAAAACTTTATTTACAACTCCGTGGCAAACATTAATGCAAAGCCATCAGAGATAGCTGAGTTTTCTTGGACCTTCGCAATTTGTTCAACCTTTTGACCATCTTCGGTCGCACAGCACAAGCGTGACAGCAATATTTCTTCATATAATCCGGATTGATTTGGCATTGGTTCTTCACCGTGGCCCAGTAAACGCACAGGTGATGCATATTCGCACAGCCACTATCTTTGATGGTGGGCAAGGAACCAAGTGCCGTATCCACTGAAAACGAAAGGCCAGAGTCATTTAAGGTGGTAGTTGCGTTTTCGAGGTTTTTGTGATTTCTATGTAAACTTTGCGCCACCAGTACTCAAGTTATAAGTGACGCCTGAGCATGAATTTTTGGGACAGTACTCTAAAGGTCAAAATCCCCAGGCATGTCTCTCACTTTTTCGGAATTTCACCTGTGGACATTTTTAGAGGGTTTTAATTACAAGAAAATAACTTAAATTTTCGGTGCGTTTGCTTTTCAGCTATTTTCTCAGTAAATTGACTAGTTTTTAAAAAAGTGGGGGACATGCCTGGGGATTTTAAACATGTCAAAAACCTTACCAACTTTCAGCCCCAACAGGTACTCGTATGATTCAGAGCTGTGGCGCAAACTTTTTGTAAAAAAATGTAATATTTTGGAAAGGACCTTTCTTTAGTCGCTTATACTGGAAACAAAATCACAGGTTAAATTACAATCCATGGCATACATTTAGGAAAGATATTGTTCTACCTAATGCAAAAGACCGCTTGTGATTTGAATTTGTAAACGCTGAGCTATGGCTTTGCAAAAAAACACCTAAAAACGCAATTACCCCCTTAACTGGAGCATATACAGTGCATTTGTACGTAGTATACGTACAAACTTCGCTCAGCGACGAATCATGCTGTACAACTTTCATGTGTGTTTGAGCTCATTTGCATATCGCTCTATCTTAATTTGCATACAGCTTTTCACGCTATATAAACCAGCACTGTGCATGGATATTGGATAATCAGTCTGTCTGTTTCATTTGCTATCTGCATATCTGCCCTCTGCTCATTTTGTTTCAATAAGCCCCTTGCCTCCACAAACACTTCGCACTTCACAGAGTACTTCGCAGTATTGTTTTCCTGTAGTGTGACACAGCACAACTGGTCTTTTTTGACTGAAGAAACTAGGCTATCGCCAGACAACGCCTATTTTTCAAGTCATTAGTTCATTATCTAGTCCTTATGAGTTTGCCCTGCTGAAAATTCGATTAACAATTTAAGTGCAACTGCTGCTAAAATTTTAAAATTTAAAATATTTTTTCTGGACTCAATGCACAAAAATAATATGACCTAAAAATTTTATCAAGCAAACTCGGTTTATTCAAAAACAAACAGTCAGAGGAGTGTTACACCTTTCTCTTCTACAAATTCAGAGCTTCACTCAAAATTAGCTTTGGCCTTAAGCTCATATATCTTTGTTTGTTTGTTTCGCACACGTTTTAACCTGTTCCACCGATAACCATAAGGCTAGGTAACCTTACACAACAAAGAGAACTAGCCCGGTTCATACTTGTCCTTATCCTTGTCCCTATCGTTTTGTCCCTAAGCGATTTCAGAAAAACTGCATAGCCAAATATGTCAATTTTTTGCACAGTGATAGTTGAGGTCACTTCTGGACCGTATACAAATATTTAGCTTAAACGCTTTTCTCAATTTTTCACACCAGCTGACCAAAATTTGTCCGTGTCCCTTTCTCTGTGTCCTTAAGGACGAGTATGAACCGGGCTTTAAAGACAATTTACCAGTAATTCCACACGAGTTGCATGAAAATTGACAGGCTGGTTTGACAAAGAATGGGTTTTTCTGGCATTCGCCCTGCTGAGACCAGAGCGGGCAGAAAGGGTGGCTGTCCACGCATATGATCATTCCCCCACCATTCGCCGTGGCACACTCGCGGGATACTTTGCTCTTCATGCTCATTGACGTGTGCACTGAAACGGGATTGAAATCCAATCGGTCATCAAACAACACACATCCTAGTTTCAGATGTGGAATGCTCATAGCGTTTGGGCGCATTCACTTTTCTTGATTGTAAGTTTCCAGTTTATCAAGATTTCTCAGAGATCACATAGATTTGGCTACAGCAGCTCACAGTCAAGGTTTATATTTACACAATTTTGATCAGACAGACAGTGTATATGTTATTGCCGCTTGCCTAAGGTTTTGCAGTGGCTGCTCCCTATTCCTGCTATTTTCTGATGGCCAAGTTGTGACTGCAGAATAGAGTTCTGCCTAGGCTTGTAGCGGACCGCGGCCGGCGAGATTTGTTAGAAATGGGCCCGGCCCGAGGCCCGGCCCGTAAAATTCCGGGCCCCGGGCCGTGCGCGGCCCGCCGGGCCTAGAAATCCGCAATCCCAGGGCCGTCTCGAGCTTCAGCAACGTATGAACAATGATTGCATTGCATATATATTGCTTTTTACAAGTGCGCAGGCACTTATCCTATACTCAGACGCACACAAAATGCATTTTCTCACTTGATAAAGTTTGTGCCGGGCCAGCCCGCGGGCTCCGGGCCTGTAGTGGGCCGCGGCCCCGGCCCGGAAAATTTGCTAGGGGCAGAACTAGTGCAGAACCTTGTCTATGTTTGTACAGCAGTAATTTTGAGAATCGAGTTGAGACTCCAAGTGGAGATCTACCTCCAGCCGAGAATGGCCATCTCAAGTACACTACGTACTTTGGAACAGCTGGCTATCGCTGCTGCCATCATTGGCTATTTTATCAATTGGGCTACAACGCTACATCGCAAATGGTGGACACCTTGGCTATTTTTGCTTTTTCCAAACCAAAAAAGCAGAACATAAGTGAGCGATGTACCTTTGCTGAAATGACGCTTGAAAAAACTGTTGTCATTTATACTTACCGTGCGCAAACACGAATAGCATTTTCTCATTTATATATTTAGAATTCCATTTTAAAATAATGAAATATTTCGTGATCAAAAAGTTGATAAATGTTTAAAATTTCAGGCGAGGTATTAACAATAGAACAGCTGATACTGTTGAACAGCGACCAATATAATTTTTGTATGACATGTATTGTTTCTCTGCAGCTTACACTGGTTAGTCTGTTCTCGTGCTCTGCCCTAACAAACTAAGTTTTTCTCACACGCTGTCTGGAATGGATTTAGAAGCTTCATGCCAGTAAGTTTTTCCTCTTTAATTTCATTTCTATTTTGCGAACTCTTTGTCTTTTACATCGCCCCTTTAGGGGCGCCTTAAATATCTCTGGGTGCTAGACACTGCAGTGATAAAATTTTGATTCCGATCTTATTTTGTAAGTTAGTAGCATTTTATGATCTTTAATGTAACAACAATTTACGGTTAGCTTACTGTGAGAATTTAAATTTATTAAAATCAAAAAACTTTGAGCTAGGTTCAGACCGGTATATATTTTTTATTTATATTATTATATAGTTATTTGTCATAACAGAACATATTTTATTTTTTAAGTTAGCAGTTTTTAAGTTATAGTTTTAATTAATTAACTAAGAATAAAATAATTATAATAATAAATTTGCAAATCGATTCGATGTGTCAATGTCTGCACTTAATTTTGGACCATTTAAACAGTCAATCCACACAATGAACTTTCATAAAGTATACGAAAATACTTCAACGTACTCAAGCAACTGGCTGATAACTTTGACGTAAGATTCTGTTACAGAAATTGTCCCGTGCGGTATTTCTCTTGCGCAACTGTGACTAACCTGGCCATTATTCTTGCTCATCAAAGGCACTACAATGCCTGCAATGATAGCAACGAACTTTTGCTTACAACAAACACCACTGAAGAAGAAATGAATATGTTGATGAAACACTTTAGTACTAACATCGAAACTTTTAACTTTCTCTCGGATTATGTGATTCCATGCGGCATTTGCAACCCTTTAGTTCAACTTTTCGGGTTTTTTGGTAACGTATTGGCGTTTTGGATCTTCACGGATTCCGAATTCGCTACGCCCAGTTATCTCTACCTAAAATACACAGCCGTGTTGAACACGTTGGCCTGTGTTGGAAACATGGGTAAATTTTTTGGTAACTGTCCTTGGATAAAACAAGATGGAGTATTGTTTTCAGACGTGTGGGGAAATTGTATATCATCTTGGTTTGGTTCGGTGTTCGGCGTATCAGCGCGTCAAATGACATTTGCGCTATCAATTGAGCGCATTCTAGCAATCTTCGCTCCCCGAGCTTATAAGGTAGTAAATAAGCGCACAACCGTTATAATTTGCCTGATAGTATCAGTCAGTATTGGCTCAATTTACTTATACCGCATTCCATGGAATTGGGGATGCTTTCGAATTTGGGGCAAAAGTCGTGGTTGGGTCAGAGAAGACTTTCCAGTTTTCTACTCCATACACAAAATTTTATCTTTCGTTGCCGTTAAATGGGATCTTGTTTTAAGTATTTCTCTAGCAGTTTTAAGCACATCTATAGTCGTAGGGCTATTTCACATTCATCGCAAAAGACAGCAACTTGTTATGTCAAAAGATGACTACAAGAGAGAACGAGGACTGGCTATTTTGCTTTTTTGTCAGACAACGTGGATTCTTCTAAATGCATTAGGTTATAATATACATCAAGAAGTGGCAAAATATATGATAACGAAAATGGCAATACTGTCACAGTTGTCTTTCCTAGAAGCTTGGAAAGCAGGGGTCCAGATGCCCATTATTGCTGAAGTATTTCGAACAGCATACGGAATATTTTGGAATGCAGCATGTGCAACAGATTTTTATTTGTACATGGCTTTTCACCAAAGATTCAGAGCTGTCGCGCTACGAAAAATATTCACTTCGCTTGGCAAAACATACACTGCGCCTGTGAATAATGCGCGCAGTCGGGTACAGTCAGTTACCGATGTGGCGCACAACGGAAAAAACATCACTGCGGTTGCCCGTTCTCGTGCAAACAGTAACGCTCTCATGAACGTAGCCAGTCAACCAGGCAGCATGCCTGTAACTCCCGAAAAACTTGATGAGCATAAACTGTGAAGAAAGTCGTACTGTGACGATATAATGATCGATTCATAAACTTGGCATTTTTGTGAAACGCATTAACCAACGAATGAATTAATGAACGAAATGAAAAATATTCAGAGCTTAAGATAAGTATTTTTATCATATATTTAATGGGTAAGGCCCTGCGTTCAACGCTCATGTTTCCACATTTCTGCATTTTTAACGGAAAAACTTGATAAACTATGTAGATGTTAAAATTTTGACTTTCATGTTCGAACATAGGCTAGTTTCAGTAAAAGTGCTTCATACCATAGGTAACGTTGAAGGTGGTGCGTTACTGAGTTGTAGGTGCTACCTTTCTGGTTTGAGTAAGCTCGTTTTTCCTGTTGTGCCACAGCACAACAGGTCTCTAATTTTGATTCTGGCGGACAGTATGGAGTGTTTCATAAGCGTGTGCGTTGGTTTGCTGAGCACTTTGGATTAACTGTGCGTGCGTCACAGCGTTGTCTAGCATAAAAGTTACATACAAATCAGCGATAACATTTTCCAGTACGTTTGCTTAGCTCATGTAGTTTAGGTATTACGCGTGCGTCACATTGCTGTGACTGTTATCTGTAATATTTACTGACAAAAGAATTCGCAAGCCACTAGGTACATATATCAATCATAGTCCCCGTTTAGGATTAGGTTGCTCTCTCTGATTATGGATTGTTTTCTCACTTTTTTAGTGGATTACACCAAATCAGATTAACTTAAGTCTGAGTTGGAGCTAATTTCCAGTTGAATAGATTTAGTTAAATCTCGGCTGAATTGGAGTTACACCTCAGTTTTCAATTAACTCCTAAGCGCTAATCTTCATTGGTGTAGCGGCTTGAACTAATTTAAGAAATTCAAGCCTAAGCTGAGTCGATTTAAGCTAATCGTCAATTAATCCAATTTAGTGCAATCCACCGTTGGTAACTATCGCTGCACAACAGGCTTTAGCTGACCTCTGGTCAGTTTACTTAAAACTTTTTGCTTGATGCTTACTGAAGGTTTTGCCGCAGATTGGGCTTGTTATTATTTCTCCCACATGTATTAATGTGTATATAAACCCGTTGTCACAATGGGATTGTCTTTAAAGGCATCAGCAGAGTAGTAGGTAACTATGTACTTTATTCTGTTATGCCACAGCTGGTCTTTAATTTTGATTTTGGCGAATAGTATACAGTGTGGCTAAGCGTGTGTGTTTGTTTACTGTACAGTTTGGCTTAACTGTGCGTGCGTCACAGCATTGCCTAGCTAGAATAGCTTTTGCAGTGCGATCATGTATCGCGCGTGCGTCACATTTCTGTGACTTCGTGACTATTATCTGGAAATCTTCAGTGACAAAAATGTTGTTTTCGCCAAAATATCTGCACACGCCATGTGTGCATGCAAATACAACAAAAAGTGTCACTGCCTTGAGTATATGAGTTAATTAATTACATAGGTAATTCAATTACATAGCCGTAATACATTTCCTTTACAAATAAACATACATACATACATACTACATAGGCCAGTATATACATCCTTCGTAATTTCGTATGGGCCTACTGGATGTGAAACCAAACTGCGTGATGACAAACTTTGGCTGGCATAATGTAAAATTGTCGGAGTATTATGCAACTAGTATGTAAATCAGCCGACCACGCATGGGCAACGCCTACACCCAGCCTACACTGGTGTAGGCTAGACCCACGCACCCACGCAAGGGTTAGTAAGGGACCCACGCAGGGTACGAGGGTGGGTGAAGCGCAGTAACTGAGTAGTGATCCACGCAGATGATGCGAAGCGACTGACTGCAGTGGCTGATTCCGTATGTAAGACCCACGCTGGAAGCGTGAACGTATTGACTGACTCCATAAGTAAGACCCACGTTGGAAGCGGGAACGTATTGACTGACTCCGTAAGTAAGACCCACGCTGGAAGCGGGAGCGTATTGACGGACTCCGTTCTGACTTTTTTCATGGGGGCTGCCGCCCCCTGACCCCCGCAACTCCGTGGCTTGTATACTATTCCTTGTTATTATTTTTCGTCAAAGCGTATGCATGTCCACAAGAGCACATTATGCTGCATTTGCTACTGGATGTGACGTCCAATCTTTTTTTTGCAGTTTATTACTTAAACGTAATGTATAGTGGCGCGCAGAGATGCACGGGGGCGAGGGGGGGGGGTGCCCGACCCCTGGTGGAAGGGGGTGGTCCCTAGTTTTGTCCATTTTTCGGCGACAGCCGAAAATTTTTCATGATTTTTCGACTTTCAATTAATTTTTGGGGTACTTTTTTGGCCGCAGGCGAAAAATTTTTGCAATTTTTCAAGTTTTTACGCATTTTTGGGGCACTTTTTTGGCAATCAGAGGGGGGGTGGGTGGTCGAGGGGGAGTGCCGGATGTCTGAGGGGGGGGGGCGACCCTATGTGCCTACCCACCCCCTATGTGTATCTATGGTGGCGCGGAGAAAAAACCCTAATGCGGGGAAAAACCCTATCACTTATTTCGGTGGTTCTATTAGCAGTGAGTATAAACGCATTTGGTGTGAACTATACAAAAATTGGTGTGGTAAGTCAGTTTGGGATGCGAATTCCACTTACATACTCAAAAAGGGCCTATGTCGAAAGGTTCGGCCAGGAAGCACTAGGTTTTTTTCCCCGCAAAGCGCGTAGGGTGTTTTTCCCGCACCAGTATAAACCATATATACTTCGCCAAAAAGTGTAAAACTTGTGTGCATTCTGGGCCTGATGCCCCCCAGACCCCGCAATAGTTTATAAAAGTGGACAAGGTGCCCCAAAATTCAAAATTCTGACTATGCCAACTTCATAAAAGGTTTTTGCCTTCCGAAATCTCACTGTACGTATAATTTAATGCATAATATGTGTAAGATTCTCTACGTTTGCATATAATGGTGCGTAGATTCTTTCTACGCGCAATCGTAAATTTTTGAAACAAAAAGACCCACGCACGAAAAAAAGCTGGTGTAGGCTAAATCCTTTGACCTTGCCCATGTATGCAGCCGACAATATAAATCATAAATATTGAACTCCGTGTTTCAGATGCTCTGTCTGGCTATCAACTTTTTTTTAAATATGGGTGGATAACAATCCAGACAGAATCGGATATTTAAGTCTGAGTTGGAGATAATCTCCAGTTGAATAAATTGAGTAGAATGTCAGCTGAATCGGAGCTACACCTCAGTTTTTTATAATGTAATATTTAATTTAATAATCTCCTATTTTAGGGTTGGGGGCTGTAGCGCCAACCCTGATTTAATTAAATCTTAAGCGCTAACTGCGCCATTGATGCAGCGGACTTGAACCGATTTAAGGAATTTAAGCCTGAGCTAAATCGATTTAGCTTATAGTCAATTAATCCGATTTGGTGAAATGCACGATTGGAAAGGTAAATATCGCTGCACAACAGGCTTTAGCTGACCTCTGGTCAGTTTACTTAAAACTTTTTGCTTGATACATACTGAAGGTTTTGCCGCAGATTGGGCTTGTTTTTTTAAAACTACATTAAACAAGCTCAATTCTGTATCAGTTATCTGTTTCTATGAAGTAACCTGAAGCAAGTAGCTATAACTGCTTAGTGTCAGGGGTCAACTAAAACCTGTTGTGATACTTATACTAAGGGCCGATTATCAACACGAACCAAACGGAATTGCTTGTTTTAATACCTACTAATTCACGATAGTGGCATAGTGAGTATGAATTCAAATGTTATTTTTCCAGACGAAATGTTTTTATGACACGCAGACACGTAAACAATTTTGCAAATAGCCTCAAATTTGAGTTGATTTTAGCGTTTTACGGTTAGTTGGGTCAAATTTGCTGTTACTGTTTACAATATCTAATTGCACTACCCTGCTCGGAATAATTGCATCGAAAGTTCCTTTCTTAAGGAAATTTTGCGGGCCGGGCCCGGGCCGGGCCGGCTTCTGTGCTCGCGGACCGGGCCGGGCCGGTGGTGGGCCGGGTCGCGGGCCGGGCCAAATTTAAAAAATGCCAAATTTTTCCAAAAGCCAAAACTTTCGAAAAACATGACTATAAGCGAATTGAAACACGTAAGCACTCATATGACAATACGGCAGAGTATTTACGTGCAAACTAAATGACACAAGACAAGCGTAGAAACAAACGTCATAAAATTATAATTACGTTAGTTGATTTCAGATTTAGGTTTATACAGGATCACCAAGAATTTATGATTGAATATAGCAATCCTTGCTTAGAAAAACATCACAATTTTGTGTCTGAACCATTTTTTAAACTAGTATGTTCGTTTTGCCAGCGACGGTCACTGTTACAGTCCTATGCATATACAGCTACGCTTTTTTTCAGTTGATATTTCTTTCGTTTTCTTTTTCGTTTTCGTTTTCGTTTTCCTTTCGTTTTCTTTCAATTTCTTACTTTCTTTCGTTTTCGTTTTCTTTAGCTGTCAATTTTTGACAGCTTGCCCAACATGCCCTTTGGAGCCGACAAAGGGTCGAGTAGCAGCTGAGGTCTAGCAAAAGTGCACTCCAAACCTTTTTCAAAAAGGGTGCCGTCAAATAGGTGTTAAATATTTATTAAATGATGAGTTACTTTGCAGTGTCACTTATTCGTTGTTCAAAATTTTTGTCTGCTAAGTCGACTTTACGGATTTTATAAATTATATACGTCAGTTTTTAAATTTTCAGGTTAAATTTTTAACTCATATACTTTTTGTACTAATATAAATTTTATAGTGCAAAGTTCCTGTCAGAGTATAGTATTGTATTGTTTAAGTATCAATTTGTGCTATGTTTTACTTTTACTTTTATTCAATGTACGGCTAAGTTTGCAAAACAATACATATATATAGCCAAATAACAACTAACTAAAGTCTACTTATAAGTGGCACCCCCCGCCATGTAAATATTTGAATCAACAAGCAGCATGCAGCTGCCTTCATTTGTCTACTGCTCGTCAAATTTTTCAAAACTTTGTTGCGCAAGCCGAAAAAGTTGGCTTCGCTTCAATTCACTTTCGTTTTCGTTTTCTTTTTCGTTTTCGTTTCGTTTTCGTTCATTTTAGTGTCTACTGAAACAAGCAGGCCCCAAAAGGGGCAAGGTTCCTTTGTTGAGTGCAAAATCCATATTTGTCACCCATTTCGCCAAAATCAGCTTCGTCTTCAATGTGCATTGCGATTTTAGAAAGTATTATTATTTGCTACAGTTTCTTAATTTACATATATCAACGCTTACATAAATATATCAGTTACTGTGAAAAATTTGGTCAGAAACATGTAACAGTTGCCGAAAGTACTTATGATTTCAGCCAGCACTAGTGTACTTTGTTGACAAAAATTTTAGTTCAAAACAGATTTTGAAGACAACAGTAACTAACAACTTTTTTGAAAAAAACAACTGTGGGGGTCGAACCCATGCAGTCATAACACAATCCTCTTATAGTAGCGCCTTTGACCACTCGGCCACGCTTCGGCAATTACTGTTTATGTTAAATTGCTACTGCTCTGGAGAAAAACTTGACTGATCTGAGAGCTCAATCATTCAAATATTCAAAATATAGTTATATATATATTTTTTAATAATAATAAACCTACTTTAACTTTGCTTTTTGCTAACTGAAGTACCTACTAGAGGTTATGCCACATTTTTTTATGAAAGTGGAAGTTTGAAACTGGAAAACAGTTACTTGTCTAGACAGTCACGTGAATTGCATGTGTATTTTGTCTGAAACATTAGCATGCGCAAAAAATTTTAATCAACAAAAATCAGTCAAAATTACAATTTAGGACCTCTAAAAAGTGTTGTTTATAATTGTTTCATTTAAAATTGTGAAAAACGCCGTTTTCAAAAAAAAGGACAGTCAGCTCCCATACTGACTTTACGTGTTAATCATATCAGCATAACAGCATGTGGCTGCTATATTTACACAACGCAGAGTTGGTTTCAAAACAATAGTTCCTTCTCTAGAAGGAACAAAAAAGTGTAGCTGTATGTAACAGCACAAAAATTTGGGGTACTCCTCCCTTGATGGGAGCCCCCCTTCCCTGAGTACGAGTAAAAGTATAGTACTCTTGACCGCAGTGTTCCAAAACTGACAAAACTGTGGCAAATTTTACTTTTACTTTAAGTGCAAACAACAAATGCAGATTTTTTTAAATTTTTGGTGGAGGTTTTGCTCACGACGGGACCTTCGACCCCCCTCTCTCCCCTGGCACCAAATTTTGGGGATGGGTCTTCCCCCATTTCCACTCAACTACATGTGGGGTCATACATATTGTGTCAACATTACAAATTTAGAAATTTATTGAAAATTCAATTCAAAAGTACACTAGGTAGGCTCAGGGAAAAGCTACTTTGTTAGATAGTGTTAGACTATTTATACAATTTTTAGCCTTTTTGACCGTTTTTGTCCAATTTCGTGAAATCTCCAATTTTATTACTGGTCTTCCCGCGGCCCGGCCCGCGGCCCGGCCCACCACCGGCCTGCCGGGCCGATGGCGGAGCGCGGACCAAATATTTTGTCGGGCCGGGCCGGGCCGACCCCTCAAAAAACCGGGCCGGGCTGAGCCGGGCCGCCCCAGCCCGGGCTCGGTCCGCGAAGGAACTCTAAATTCGAAACACTGTCTTTGATGTTATCACAAACACAAGTAACGTAAATGCTTTACTTTTTCGAACGACTTGGAGCATAGAATTCGTAGTCAAAAAATAAAGAAACACGAGTAAGCGAACGTACAGGTAGCTCCTGGAGTTCCACAGGACCGTTGGCAGTTGGGCTTCATCCAGAACGGATTGGTGTCACACTCACCAAGGCTTGCCCAATAACAACACTCTTCGTGGGTGTCCAAGAAACAATTACCTACTTCAGTCAATAATTGAAGTAGTAGAATAGCAAACCAGTTTTTCAGTTGCATCGAAATAAACTGTCTTCGGAGAAATTGATCAATTTATTAGAAACAGCTAAACAAAAAGTTAAATATAAATATAATGTATATAAATATGAAAGAATGACGAGTCAGTATACCTAATGGGCCCAATTTTTGAGCTGCAGCAAGCTTGTTTCAGTTCATTAAAGAGCATATTTATATTTTTATAAAAAGATAATTTGTCACTCTTCCTATTATGCCTTGGGGCAAACGTGCAAAGAAGACATCAAAATCGATACCCGCCTCTCAGTCCAATACATTAATCAAGATCCTGTTCAGAATAAATTAATGTATTGAAATGAGGTTTACACTACACTACTGTAGTGGGTAGTACGCAAGCATACGCATAAATTCTCATAAAAATACCCATAAAAATTAAAAATCAGATGAAAAGGAATGGATGCCCGATTGCAAATTTAAGTGTGCGTGTGAAATTATTTATTGCGAATTTGCTTTTCAACCAAACTTGTGTTTTAAGCTATTTTTTAATTTCTTAATATCTATTTTTAATTCGTATCTATTTCTAAGCTTGTTCTAAATTTAATTAAAAAATGGCTTCAGATGTCAGGTTAATAAAGTATGTAGTAGTATGTATGTAGAAAGGAAGTCATTTACCTAGTATATTTCAGTTTTGATGACTAAACTACTGATGCTTTTTCAACCTGGTTTTAATCAGGTTAGGCTGAAACTACATAGCAGATTATAAATTTATACTCAGCCTATAAAATATAATTTTCATGGCAAGGATCAACTCAAACATGTTTAATTTGTAATTTGTTAGTTCTTATGGATATAAACACATTAGTAGAGGGAACAATATATTGCTTTCATCTGAAGTGTCCTAATTTGAGAGATCAGATATTGGCAATCAAAACAAACTTGAAAGCTTATTCATGAAAAGTTGTTTGTGAACGTGTATCAGAAAATAAACTTATTTTGAAGCATACTTTAAGTTTTTGAGTGGTTTGTAGAGTTCAACGTCACCGAGAAAAACTTCAGAGGATTAAGAGGTTAACTGCTTAACTCGTGTAGTTCAAAGAGTGAACTCAATCAGCAGCGTAAGCTTTAAGAAGAAATAAAAGATTCCTCAAATTCTGGACCTGATGTTTCAAAATAAAAGTGTTTCTGTAGGTATTAATTAGGTAGAATTTTCTGTTGAAATTAAGGATTAGCATAGCCTGTTCAATTTTTGACGATGACCATTCAGTTAAGGAATTGAAAAGTGAAAACTTGAAACTTGAAAAAGAATTCGCACCAGTTGGATAAAGTAAGATACAGTCTACACGTGCGACAGAGAGTTTTTTCGCAGCTTTGGACTTTTCTTTTTTGTCGCAACTTTGGACCAGTTTACTGTACTTATTTATTTGGCTTGCAGAGTTCAAAAGCAGTTATTTCATTTTATAAATGCAAATTATTAGGAATATTAATGGCTGTAGCGAAATTACACAGACATTGGTGACTTATTTTAAATGTTAGAGGTGCCAAAACCTAACAATTAATTTGTTCCTTCTTGTTCCTGCAGTAGTTAGTGCATTTTTTAGCTCCTCAAGGCTTAGCCTATATGTAGTACAATAATTTTTGCTATCAATATATGCAGCAATGGTCTTATCAAAACTTGCTGACAAGTAAGACTTTTTTATCAGCTGGCCTGGCGTTTCAGTTAAAATTTGTTCGTTTGTGTAACAAATATGACTTCTTATGATTTTATAGTTGTGGGTATCGGCGGAATCGGGAGTGCCGCTTTATATTGGCTTACAAAACAAAACCCTGGAAAAAGTAAGAATCATAAGCATTTACTGAATACAGTAAATTTTCTGGTTGAACGTAATAAATTTTATTCAGTGTTTTTGTAATTTTTTTATGGCTGTATTGTTGTTTTGTTTTAGGTGTGCTTGGAATCGAGCAGTTCAATTTGGGTCATGTCCGAGGTGGTTCTCAAGATTACTCCCGAATCATGTAGTTCCCTTTATTTTTTCAACTTAAATGCCGACTTTTGGAACATTAGTAATTTCAAATTAACAATATTAAACCATGAGGTTGCGACTTTCAAAAATTTGTTTATTTTCTAAAGGAAGGATTATTGATCATTAACTTTTCGGAAATTAGCCAGTATATAATGATAGAAAAAGCAAACTTTTTAAAGCAAACACAGCTGCTATGAGACTTGGGGTTTACTAAAATCTAACAAAAATAGTTGCACCATTTGAAAAAACGAAACATGTGATTTCGTTACGAAAAGAATAGATTTTGACTATCAAGAGAACAGAAAGTAGTCGCAGAACTCATGCCACTAAAAGTAGGTAAGTGGCGCAGCTTTTTTGTCAAACTTTGGTCCTTCATTGTTTCTATCGAAATTAAGTCGTTGATTTATTTTTTCAGTCGCATGCTTTATCATGAAGATCATTTTGCTAAAATTGCACCTTTCACATTTAAAGCGTAAGTTGGATTTTTTGTGTTTGCAAAAGCATGAAGTTGGAATTTCACATTTTCATTTCATTTTTTCATAGATTTTCTCAAATAAAGCCAAACAAACCATGCTCGTTTGGGCAAGAATAATGGTTTAATGGTAGTTGTCGGAAATAGTTGTATTAATAATAATAGGAAAAACGTTGCTTTGCCTGCTTTGCTCAGCGCTGCCTGAGAAATAGCACTAGAACAGGGAAATTTATTTACAGGGTAAAACTACATAATTCTGAAAAGTATAGCTAAATTCACCTATTTGGCCTTTAAAAAACGAACTGAAGCTTATTTGAACTTTTAACAT
>JASANF010002012.1:0-25881 GCA_030248245.1 Trissonchulus sp. WLG1_4 | reverse complement strand
TTCCTTGATTAGATTAAAGGGTTAATTTTAATCGGACTAAACGGTTTAACAATAAAGTGCAAAATATGAAATAATGGCCGGTTTTTTGGGCCTGCCAAGTTTGAGTGGTTTTACATTTGGCGGCACTGCTCAAGCCATGGGAAAAAATTTTACAAATGGATCATAGAGGGTGTGATATGACGGTAGACTGTCGAATCATGTAAAAATCAGCTTCGTCAGTAAAATCTACTTCGTCAGTATTAACAAAAATTTCGAGTAAAGGGGCTGCTTTACAACCACGAAAACCTTTGCGTCTATGATTTACACGTAAAATTGAATTTTTGGGAGCCCCTAGTAAAAAATTGGCAAAAACAGCTTCACGAGAGCTACATTGTGTGCAAATTAATGCTAATGTTAAGTGTGCATGTTAAATCCGTTTAGTCCAGTGGTAGGTTTTGAGTAATGGGTTTAGCGTCAGACTAAACTTGAGCCTCTGACTTATTTGAACTCGTAAACCTTGGACTGAAATAAATCAAGTAGTTTAATTCGTTAAAGGAATAGGCCCTTGGAATCGAGTAAGGACAAGTATAAAGTGACAATCGGTCCTTCATGAGGGAGCATACATTTTAGAACATTTTATTTCCTGCATGAACAGTGACTAGTGACTGTGTAACCGTATTTTCACCATATTACTCGACAAAGTTTGGCGATAACTTTGTCTACATTACCCCTATTTACCCTAATTTCAATCACAAATTAGTACTTGGCACTAGGGTTGGTTCAATTATTTCATTCAATTATTGAAACCCACTTTCAATTTCAATTTCAATATCAATTATTAATTGATATTGAACTTGAAAATAATAAGCCTAAAAATTAATAATGGTATTGAAATTGAAAATAATTCCATAATTGAAACAACGCTACTAGGCACATTAGATACAATAACTAAAATTTTTAAAGCTTCATCCATATAGGCAAATAGGCACTGTAGCCATCCATGGGTCGTTGTGAGGGACTGATTTTCCACAGCCTAGCTCCCCCTCTCTCTAACGAAAGTCTTCTGCTTAGATCGTGTTTCATGTTTCATGCACTAAAGAGCAACAGTTTTGAAATCCCCCTTGTCGGTTGACGGTTCCGACTGTTTCTCCAAAAAGCCTGGATCTAAACTTACCATCAGTGCTTATTTGGTCATTTGATCGCTTTTTGCGAGGCACTGGTGGTTTTGCAGCTGTTTTTGGCTGTGTGCTGGATGGTTCCTCCCAGTCTCAACGACATTGAGTCCCTCCACTGCAGGCGATTCTTTGCCGATAATTTCTAGAACCGCTTTATCGACTTCGTTCAGCTGAGCATTTTTTCCACCGCTAGCGCCAGTTTGCCGATTCCTGTCCACTTTTTCCTGAAAATATTAATAATATTATATATACATCAAATGCACATAGTAGGGATAAGTATGACAGTTTTCCTTTTTTTACAAATCAGCTGGAATTATGATTTGACAAAAATAGCGCTTTAACCACTTGATTCAAGTTCAGGGGGGTAACCCATAATTTCAAAATATCACCAATTTGAAAATCCCTAGTCTTACGGTGGTGGGCTACTGTAGTGGGTTTGCAGTGAGCTACTGTACTGGGCTACTGTAGGTATTGGCTTACTGTATTGGGTTACTGTAGTGGGCTACTGTAGTGTTGTAGTTATCTAGTGTATTGCAATACAGCAATAATTTGCGAAATAATTTTGCTCCTCCATTATCAAGAGTACATAGTAGGGAGAGTATGACACTCAGGGGTGGACGCGGGTCGAAATTAGCGACCCGCGACCCAACCCAACCCGCGGCTCGACACTCGTGGGTAACCCGCGACCCAACCCGACCCGCGCCGTAAAACCCGACCCGCGACCCACTTTGACCCACCACTCAATAACCATGACGTACATTATACAGGGGCGTGTAGCCAGGATTTTGAAAAGGGGGTCGCACCTTGTCCACTTTTTGGCTCACTTGTTTAAACTCACTATTGCGGGGTCTGAGGGCTTCAGCCCCCAAAATCCAATTATTTTTACACTTATTGGCGAAGTGGCTTACATAAAATGTCAATTTGGTCATTTAAATTAAATAAACTAACTTTTGCGGGGGTCTAGGGGCGGCAGCAGTCAGAAAAAATGGAGGTTTTTTTGAATTTTCGGACAAATTTGGTCAACTGAAGACGTAATCAAAAAAATTTACCGACAGGTTGGAACTTCATATCAGACAATATATTACACAAGTAAATACAGCATAATTTACTCTAGTAGACATGCATATAAAGGCTTTCATGAAAGTTAATAACAAGGAATAGAGTATGGAGGCAACAGCCCCCATAAAAAAAATTTTTAGAATTTTTTAATTTTTTAGGCCAAATTTTGTCAATTGGAGACGTATCAGAAATTTTTTTGGCCTGTCTATAAAAACCAAGGGGGGACCCTTGTCGACAATTTCTTCAGGTTCCAGTTTTCGCGGGTCGGAAAAAAATTTTACGACCCGCGCAGCCAGAAGTGGGTTCCCGCGGGGTGTACCACCCCGCAAAATTTACGACCCAACCCCACCCAACCCGCGGGTACCCGCAGGTACCCACGACCCACGTCCACCCCTGATGACACTCTCCCTATTAAGCCTTGGGCCTTGAGTCCAATGCGGAGCGTAAAATAGGCAGGCCTTTTATGTACAGTTTTGAACAAGAGGGGGGTATCCCCCCTTAATTGAGTACGGGGTCTTCAGCTGAGGGGGGTACCCTCCCCCCCTCAAAACCGTACATAAAAGGCCTGTTTTGCACTCCACATTGGACGCAAGGCCCAAGGCATAATAATGACAGTGTCATACTCTTCCTATTAAGTTTATACTCTTGATATTATGTAAGCTTTTTGAAAGTAGCAAAAATATTTTTTCAGTTTTCTTTACTGTTTTAGTATGAGTTCTTCCAGTAGTGAAGATGAAGATAATGCTGACTTAAATCTGAGAAGTCGGAGACCTAGAGTTTTTAAACCTCGGATTAACTTTATTCTGCCCGACGAATATTTTCGTGAGCGATTTCGCTTAACTAAGACAACATGTGAGCATTTACTGCAATTAGTTGGTCATCAGCTTTATTTGAGCAAGCGGAATCATGCGTTTTCTCCAGCTGAGCAATTACTGCAAGCGTTACGTTTTCTGGCGGATGGTGCCTTCTACCATGTGCTTGCTGATGCTCACGGGTCATCGAAGGCTAGCATTTGCAGAATTGTTCGTCGCGTTGTTCGTGCAATAAACGATAATTTGTTTGCCCAAACAGTGAACTTTCCGACTACAGTTGCATCCTCTAGACGAACTGTCAATTTGTTTTATGATATGGCAAACATGCCATGTGTAGTGGGATGCATAGATGGAAGCTTGATTCCTATTAAGCGACCCCACGAGCATGAAGAGCAATACGTGGACAGAAAAGGCTCACACTCTTTGAACTGCATGTTTGTTTGTGGACCGGACTATAAATTTTACTATGTCAACTCTAAATGGCCCGGTAGCGTGAATGATTCGAGAGTTTTGCGCCGCTCTGTTTTGTTCGAAAGGTTTGAGGGAGGGTGGCGACCACCCGGAGTTCAGAGGGCAGTGCTATTGGGGGATTCTGGCTACCCACTGAAAAACTGGCTGATCACTCCAATTCGAACGGGGAACGATCTGAGTTTTGCCGAGGAAAATTTCAACCGAAGTCACAAAAAAACCAGAAAAACGGTTGAGTGTGCATTCGGCATCATGAAACAGAGGTTTGCTTGCTTGAATTTGCTCAGGCTGAATCCCGAATATGCCGCTGAGGTCGTAAAGTGTTGTGCCGCATTACACAACTTTGCCATGCGATATGAGCCGACGCCAAACTCTGTCCTAGATCTTGACTGTGCCGATGCAAATTTAGAGGCAGAAATGCATAGCGATGGAGAAGAACCGGCAAGCGAACCTGTTGTTCGTCGGCGACTTGAGCTAGTTCAACAGTTTGCGTAAAAGCAGAAACGGAATTAATAGTAAACAATTGTTTTGAACCGTGAACGTTTTACAATGGATTAAACTTTAACGGACCCTAAAACTGGTTTACTTGGGACCCATTCCTTAACCGGATTAAACTGAGTGGGCCTATTTCAGTCGGGGCAGGAACGACATATGGTATTAAACGGACTAAGGTTGAAAGTCTGCAACTTAATCTTGAAAAGTTGAAAGTCCGAACTGAGTCCTAAATTACCATTCAAATTAACGGATTTAACATACACGCCTAACATTAGCGTGCATAGTTGACTCTGTTTAGTTTGACTAAAAAACAGCACACTAAAAGTTTAGTCCGTTTAATCCAAAGATTTTGGAATGGCATTTTTAAACATTTTTAAATATTTTAGTCTTATTTTATTTTTAATCCGGCAAAGAAATGGGTTCTTAGTTTTGACAAAATGCTTGATTATTTCGTATGTGTGACTGATTCTTGATCAGTATATTTTTTAATTGGTTCCGAGTTAAACTATACTGCAGTACAGACATCAAAATAGACGGGAAAACGGCTAAACGGACTAACTGACGGCAGAACCATACATGTATGAGGGGGGATGGGGGGACCCCCTCCTAACATCGCAGAGCCGGGGGTGACGGTCCCTAAAATTTGGGCAAAATATAGAAAAAAGGGCGCTTTTTTGCCAAATTTCTAAAAAAATTTTGCAAAATTTAGGGAATTTTAGTTTTATCAAGGGGGGAGGGTCCCCAAACTTTGGCAAGAGAGTCCCCCTAAATTTTTGACTTAGTTACATGTATGGCTAGAACAGCTGTTCAAAACATATACATAGTTCCATCCGTTCAGCCGTATGAATAGTATCATTTCGTACTAAACGGGTTAAGGTTAAGACTCAGTGGCATAATCATAATCCGAATCTAATTAAAATTGAACTTTAAACTTTAATAAACTTTTCACTAACCATAGCAGATCGCCGTACGTTTTGCCATATTGTGTCACGAAGGAATTTGTATCCTTTTTCACGCGACATCGGACAACCAAGCCGCATTCCTTCTTCGAAGACCTCAGACCAGCATTTGATCTTCTCATCTTTGGTCAGGTTGTCAGAATAAGCGCCAAATAACGTATCTTTCTTGTCTTTAATAAGGCTTAACAATGTCAGCTTCTGGTCCACAGTCCAATTAGCCATTCTGAAACATCAAAAGAAAATATTAGACTCTGCGATTAGTTTCAAATTTAGTATAGCCCTTGTAGAGGCGCATCGCAGGTGTAGAAAACTGGAATAAAAGCTATTGCCAATTTTCGACTAGGTGCTCTAAAAATTCAATTTTACGTGTAGACGCAAAAATTCAATAAATCTATAGACGCAAAAAACCGTTTTTTGTGTGCATTATTGTTCGTAACGGGAATGGGTCAAAATTTTTCGACCCGACGCGACCCAACCCAGGAAAAATAACAACCCGACCCGATCCAAACCGACTTCTCGTCAAGCTGCTGGTGCAAACTCAATCACAAAAAATTTTCTTGTCACGTTTTTGTTATCAGTTTATCGAGACTTTAAAATTACATTATAATTTATTACACAAGTTTTGAAAAGCATCAAGTACGATTTGGTACACGCAAAAAAAACACAAAGATGCTGGTTATGTTTTTACAGTAAATTAAAAAATGAATAATACAATTCGTCCTTAATAATACAATAAAATACAAGCACAATTACGAATAAAAAAATTCTTAAAAACTGCAAAAAAATCTAAAAATACAATTAAAACAATAACTTTTACAAATTACAACAATATAAACCAACAACTATACGAAAAATTTATATGCGCACTATATAAGCGCATATAAGATGATCGCCTGCGCAATACAACTAATATGCAAAACTAAACGCTGAAAGTCTCCACAATTGTGAGATTGTAGGCTACAATTGTAGAATTGTAGCCTACAATTGTAAGAGCCAGCGTAGAAATGTAGGATTGTAACTAACAACGCTAGAATTGTGTGCTACAATCCTACAATTGTAAATTCACAATTGTAGGATTGTAAAATTTTCACAATTGTTTTATGAAACCGCATTTGGCTACAATTGTAGTTTGTCGCTACAATTGTAGACATGCTACAAGCCTAGGATTGTAGAATTCTAAATTGAATGAATTCAACTGCTGAAATAGAACGTAATTCTACAATTCTAGACAAACATCACGTGTCACAATTGTAAGTTTATGAAACCAAAAATTGTGATCTACAATCCTAGGATTGTAGTGAACATTTCATGCATGCAGCAGGCGAAGTGAAGGCTACAATTGTGATGTACAATTGTAGGATTGTAAGGCTACAATTGTGAAGTTTCACAATTGTGGCTAGCTTGATGAAACCAATTTCACTGCATTTTCACAATTCTAGGCTACAATTGTAGGATTGTAGTTTTATGAAACCGGCCCCAGGTCTCTAATTTTGATTTCTGGCGGAATACACTGGGCTTGTAGTGCAATGTACGTCTGTGCGTTAGTTTGCTTTACATATTAGAGCTACTGCGCGAGCGTCACATCATTGTCTAGTGCAAAAATTACACTGTAAGCAGGAAAAATGCCAATGTGCGTTTGTTTTGTTCATGTGTGTCACATAGTGCGCGTGTGTCACATTGCTGATAGTACCAACATTTGACCAAATAATTTTGTTGGCAGCATCTTATATTTCCTGTGAACTGTAGTCATTTTTGGTCATGAAAGAATGAATACACTTCTCACTCATCACAACAACCCATTCCTACATAATTTGTTGTAAGATAATTAAAACTACTTCCAGTTTTTGCATAATCAACTTATTGTAAGATTGCATAAAAACGCATTGAACTTTTGCATACACATTTTACAATAAGAAAATTATCTGCTGCACAACAGGTTTTAGCTGACCTGCTGGTCAGCTTACTTGAACATAATTCTTAATACTTACTGAAGGTTTTGCCGCAGGTTGGGCTTGTTTTTCAGCCACTGCAGAAAAATGTCCCTGTTTTGACGACAACACCAACAGCAAGGAGTGCTTGACAGACGTCAAAAATACTACTCGTAAAAATTTTGCATGTACCTATGCCGTGGAAGAATCTACCCTCAAATTGGACTGTTAAGCGCGGAACAAAAAATTACTGTTTCAAACATCCTCTATTCAAAGTACCTTACTGTTATTTTGGCTGCGAAAAGGTGTACTGTACTGTACCAGTACAGTACTGTTGTGAAGGATGTTCGGGTATGACCATGACGGAAGAAAACACACCTGCTCCGCCCCCGCCTGTTTTCGAAGGTGTAAATAGGTAAATTGTTTTATGCCTAATAGCAAGAGTACATAGTACATACATAATAGGGAAGAGTATGACAGGGGACACATTTATCCAAAGGGGGACACTTTTATTCAGATGCATGGCCAGCTTTTCAATGGGCAACCAAGACTGACACTTTTTATGTATACTAATATCGTACTAAAAATTTTGAACATATTATAGGAACTTCTAAAAAGTGTTCTGACACGTTAGTCTCTGGAGACTTAATCTGAGAGCTTAGACATACTCTGGACTAAATCTCCTCAGACTGCCTTTATGCATTCCACTGAAAAGGTAAAGAGCAAAGTTTTTTTGATACTTTCAGACAACCCTTGTGTATTGTATGAAACCTGTTGGGATAATGAACCAATGCAGTGTCAAGAAAGAGATCAGTACAAAGGAACGAAGAGTCGTGTGATATCGAGCTATCCTTGTCTACTGGAATCGCGGTCCTGACAGACATTTATATGCTTCTAAAACACTCGCGCGTACGAAAAGAGACCGTCGTGATATTATGGCTGCAACAAAACATATGATTGGGACTATTTCCTCCGCAAGTGTGATCCGCTTGCGTTCACCTTTCAGAAATTCACCTTTCAGAAAGTCAGTAATAATATATCATGCATAAAACAGGGTTAACGAGCCCCCTGATTGATACAGGTTTTTGCCCGATTTCGGTTGTAGCTGCAAGAAGTGAGCTACTGTTCGGTTTAGTACGTAGTTTAGTGATCAGACGTGGCGCAGAATGAGGCCACACTCTCAGGCGGAATCCCCGTTTTGCATATCTCCCAAAACCTCAATTCCCCCCATGTCTGTACGAGAGCGCCTGATTCAGTTAATCGTCAGTGTATGAGCCCTAAGTCCCCCCTGAAGTGTAGTACGTGTATAAGTATAGAAGGAAGTACGAATAATACGTAATAATGTCCTTAACCAGAATCCGCCCCTTTCCTTTTTGCTCCTTGGCTATATTTGAAGCCGTTTGTCATGTAATATTGCATAATTGTCAGTAAGGATTGTTGGTATTGATTATTGTCCGTAATGTTTGAGGGTCGTCAATAATTAGTAAGTAATTACCGAGATTTGAGCAGTGATTTGGAAGCCCCCTTGAGAGTATAGAAGCTAGCCGGATAGTTGTTTATAAACAATATCTGGGCTAAGCCAAAATATTAGCCCAGATATTGGCGAGCTAGCTGAAGGTCGAAAAGCAGTAATTAGCGAAGTTTAGCGGTTAATAACTATAGTCTGACCAAAAAGTGTATGTATGGAACATCATTGCTTCATAGCAGCTTAGTCATTTGAGGTAACCACCATAATGTATGTATCATTCAAAAGCATTTCTGATGGAAATTTTTATGAAATTAAATTATTTCGAAAAATTTGAAGTTAAAAATTCTAATTCAATTAAAATCAATTTTTTCCGCCTAATTACTAAACCTAATTAAACCTAATGTATTATATATCATTCGATTGCCCATTCATTCTGCGTCTAACGATATATACAACATGACTATAGCATGCACCTGTCAAAAATTAGCGATTT
Source organism: Trissonchulus sp. WLG1_4 (assembly GCA_030248245.1). NCBI lineage: Eukaryota > Metazoa > Nematoda > Enoplea > Enoplida > Ironidae > Trissonchulus > Trissonchulus sp. WLG1_4. The sequence continues at coordinate 17,045 of JASANF010002012.1, read as the reverse complement.
TTTTATTTTTGATTTTTCCATTGAAAAACGTCATTTTTGGCCCGTTTTATTCGCTGTAACTCAGCAAATACACAACCAAATTTGACAAATTTTGCATCAATAGACGCGTTGTGAACTCGCGCGGTCTGTGAAAGTAATAAAATTTCAAAATTTGGTACTAAATTTTTCAATGTTTGTCAGGTTTACAGTCATTTTTCAGCAATTTTTGTTCAAGATTAGTTAAAATAATTAGTACCACTTCAAAGTTCAGTTCTTTAGCTTTCATGTGATACTAAAAACATGTGCTTTTGATTGGATTGAACAAAGTTATGCAGCAAAAAGATATAGCTGTTTTCATTACTTGTCAAAAATTAGTGCTTGATGAGCATGTCATGTGCATGCGTTCAAACATTCTACACGCTGATATGCGTGTATACATTTTCGTGGGCGCACACATATAATGTGAATAATGATTTATTTTTTCATAGTATTTGTTCAATCCAATTAAAAGCACATATTTTAAGTATCAAATGAAAGCTAAAGAACTGAACTTTAAAGTGGTACTAATTGTTTTAACTAATCTTGAACAAAAATTGGTGAAAAATGACTGTAAACCTGACAAATATTGAAAAATTTAGTATCAAATTTTGAAATTTTATTACTTTCGCAGACCGCGCGAGTTCACAACGCGTCTATTGATGCAAAATTTGTCAAATTTGGTTGAGTATTTGCTGAGTTACAGCGAATAAAACGGGCCGGAAATGACGTTTTTCAATGGAAAAATCAAAAATAAAAAAATCGATAATTTTTGACAGGTGCATTCTATAGTAATGTTGTATATATCGTTAGACGCAGAATGGACTGGGCTATCGAATGATATATAATACATTAGGTTTCCTGTAATTACGCGAAAAACATAGATTTTATTTGTAGATTTTTTATTAAGTAATTTTTTGGTCTTGTGGAACGCGAATTATATGGAATTACAGAGTATAAAGTAGAGAGTAATCGTGTAAAGTTTGAAGTTATTCGAAGTAATATAGAAGAAGTTATCTGAAGTTAGATTGCGAAGTTTGGTCGAATTTGAGCTAAACCGTAGGCGCGAAAAGAGCAGTTTTAGACCCTAATTTTGTTATGTTATAATTTGATAATTAATAATTGTAATGCATTCGTGTTTGGTATTAATTGATTCGTCATTTCATAATATGTATCATGGACACTTTTTTGAACTCTTCACGGTATTGATAATATGTTTTTTGGGAGCAGAAGAAAGTGTAAAAATTAGGGTGGTCCGACCCTAATTTTAGTAAGAGAATTACGGTAGTAGTACATGTCAAGTTTTGAATGGGTCTGCAGCCCATATTGCATATAACTAAGTATGGCAATTAAGTCTTAAGTTCACACAACATGTAATGAAGTATATAATTTAGTAATACGTAATATTAATGAAATTATTAAGTAATAATTTGGTTTTTAGTCACATTTTTCCCTTTCCCCCTATTTCCCCGCTCTCTCTCTTTTTTCGTTTATTATTTGTGTTTTTCCCAATTTTGTCATGATACAGTAACTCAAGTGTTTAAGTTATCTGGTCGGCCTACAGGATTGAGCAGAAATTTATGGTAGCTGGGCCGACCAGGAATCAAGGGCCATTAAAAAGGAATTAATTAGCGAGGTGTGAGGGCCAGCAGCCCTCGAGCCCCCACCCTCAAGTGGTTTTTGGCGAAAGTTTAGGTAGGCGGGCCTAAAAATGGCCGCATCTCATTGGTTAGATTCGGGATCGCTAGATCCCGACAAAGTATTACAAAGAAAAAGCCGTCCCCCCGAGTAGTAGCTAGGTCAGTCGGTTAGCAAATTCTCGAAGCGGACGGTTGTGTCCGAGAAAAGCTCTCTTCTGCTCCCCTCTTTGCCCATTTCTGCCCTGCCTGTATTTAGCCTGCTGTACTTTTTAATAAATTAATACACCCTAAACCGACTCAGTTTTTCTTTCCGAACTTTGTGAGATCGCCCTATCGGGCCATATTTTTTTACTGTCCAGTACTTTGCCCGCGCATTGTGCTTTCCTTTTTAGAGGCCATTGGGCCACCTATTTTGCCACAGCGCCATTCAGCGCTCCTGTCGCCGACCCCCGGGTCCTTTCTGCCGCCGCGTCCGAGCCCCTCTGCCCCCGCGTTCCCCGTGCCCAGTTTGTGCTCTAACCAGCGCCCGTGAACCCGTGCGAACCAGCCAGGACTAATCCTGTTAGTTATTCCCCCACTGTCCTTAGCATTATAGTATTAGTTCCTAGGCTGACCCTATAGGACAGATCAGTAGTAGGGTAACCAGTAGACCAGTTGAGCCATTGAGCAGACCCGTAGACCAGAGCTGTAGAGTGATCTAGCCTAGACAGGGTCAGGCTAGAAGAGTGCCGATTCCAGAGTAGGTTGTTTTTAGGTCGATTACCGTGTGTCCGTTCCGTACCAGTCCGTGGTGTTGTGTCCTTGGCGGTTTCTGAGTCCAAAGTGATCATTGTCTATTACGCGCGTTGTTTAGGGTGTAGATTGTAGCTACGATTGATTGCTAAGTATATTGTGCTATCTCTTTCAGGTGTACGTAAAGTCACACCGGTTACACATGGTTTTCAGTACGAGTCGAGTTTCTGAGTGTTAGTCAAAAAAAGTTGAAGAGAAAGTTTTGTCTTTAAGATAGCATTGGGGAGTTAATCCGTAGTTGTCCCCCGACACCAGAAAAAGCAGGCGTCAGGGTTAAGCTAGGCCTCTGAAACAAGGTATAAGTTCCTAGTTATCCCCGGCCTTTGGTGTCCACCCCGAATCACGACGAGCAGAGCAGAAAAGCTTGTCCGAGCAGTTCAAATCCCCTGAAACCAGTTGCTCAAGTGGGCCCCTAAAAGGGGCAAATTCTGACAGTGTGGCGTGAAATTACTATTAGTGTATAACACAAGTTAATTGTTGAACAGCATTCTGTGATTTTTGATCACTGACTATTTGACAAAAATAGCAAAGGTTCAGCTTGATGTTGCGGCAAACTTTGCTCTTCAAGTTTTGATAGCTGTGGTCAGTGAAACTCGTCTGCTGAACCAACTCGAGCACATCTTGATGTCAAAGGTAAAGCCCATTTCACACGATGCAATTTTTACGCGGCGGCCTCAGCCGCCGCGTGTATACTATATTACGATCAGCTGGTATGAATAGCACGTAAGTCAGTGTAAATCGGCTGGCAGGTCAGCAAAATACACTGTTTTTGTGGGCGTGTGTGTGTGTGCGTCAGATCGTTTATATGGGTACATGTATCCACATACAACACAAACAACAGGCAGAGCGCATGTCTTGTCAGTGCTGGAAAACTGCGCAGAATATTACTACATAAATACAAAACCTGTTGCGTCAATATTTCGCCGATTGTATATCAGCGAGTCTGCAGCAGAATTTTATGTCCTGTATTTGAGAAGGGCAACCCCCACTATGTTACGGGCAATCACATGTCATCATCATGTGGTTCACATTTAGACAGAACTACTGCTAACTTGCTAAGTATCTAATAGTTAATATGTGACAATTTTTTGTCTGTTAAAATGTACAATATTGCTGGAATAAAAGCAGTTTCAGTAAGTATGAATGAACTATGCCAAAACTTTTATACGCTTAATATATTGTAAATTAATCAGTGCAGCTGTTGAAAGTAGAATTGTAATTAACGGCCAACAAGGAGCCACAGGGACATTTTTGCCAAACAAAAGTATCCTCACAGACGCTCTTCTCTAGGCAAAAATGTCAAAGCACTTTGGCCTGGGAGTGGTTTCAATCATTAATGCTGAGATCGAGAACCAGAAATTGTAGGCAACGCAAGGGTTTCAAGAAAGCTCGCTGACTAGTTAGACTGAATTATGACTGACAGTGACATAACATATATACTGACATGTTTAGTTAAACCTGTTGGCTTTTCAAAATTTTTGTGCCGCGTTTTATATTCGAAGAATATCCTCAGCACTACAAGCATGTCGCAAGAGAATCAGTCGAAAGGAAATTTAACTTTACTCGCAAAACGTGCTAGTTTATGCAACATCGCATGCCACATTGCATGCAATGTTGAATGCGATATCGCATGTAACATCGCATGCGATATTGCATGCCACATTGCATGCGATATCGCATACGATATCGCAGGCAACATCGCATGCAATGTTGCATGCGATGTGGCATGTAAAATTTCTAATGAGAAATTTCATGCAGCATGCCGTGCAACATAAAACGTAAAGGTGCACCCACATCCCACACTTGTTTTTTACACTAGGAACAGGGGCAACGTGTCCAAATAGTTAATCATATAAACAACTAGGGCGGCAGCAGAAGCCGGTTCACACATTTCTACACTGAATTTTGATCAAAACTGAGTTTTTCAAAATTTTGATGTTATCACATAAAAATATTCTAATTTAGAATATTTGCAGCACAGCATGTTGCATAGTGTGAAATGAATGTTTCATGCAATATCTCATGCAACATCGCATGCGATGTTGCATGCAGCATCGCATTGGATATGTTGCATGAAACATCGAATGCGATGTTACATGCAACATAAAATTGTAGTTCATCGGCTTAAAGTTCATTGTGCAGTGATAGGTTAACGAACGCACGTCATCACCAGCATTAAGATGATGAACGTCTTTCATATCGAACAGAAGGGAATGGTCTGGAAAACTAAGGTTTAGGGCTACAGAGTATGTTATTTATGTGTTAACGTGAGTCTATATGTCCAACTCAGTTTTCTGGTCAGAGTAGTAAATTAACTCAGTTTTTGGTCCAAATGGTTACTATTTGGTGCTGGCCATCATGTTACTCGGTTTATTGTCCAAAATTTCATCGCTCTATAAGTTGAAAATACAGTACCGACCTACCAAAATTACTTGTTACAGACTCCGGATCCGGAGTCAAAGCGGAGTTGGAGTCACTTGATTCCGGCCGGACTCAGGAGTCAAAATGTTGTTTTGTGGCAATTAGGCTATAGAGTTATTATTTGGGGTTGAGCCAAATTATAATATATATTTATCGTAAAGGGTCGCTTTTCCAGTCAAAGCGCACTCGGCTTGTTTATTTAATATATAGTCTCATATGGTGATATGGCCATTTTGTTGGAAAAGACAATACTCGATTCAGCATAATAGTGTCCTGCTCTTTTTGGCCCTACAGTGTTGACATTTACGCGGTGCAGTGCCTCACAGAAAAAATTAGAATGTCTAAAAAAACCGAAAAATTTACATCATGCTTAAATCATGCCTTCGTGTGCTCCGTAGCGATCCAACTCAGCGGAATGCTCTGGTCTTGCTGTCTCGCACCCCCACTCACGAAATCATACTGATTGCCTTACTACTTATCTGAAAACCTAATTTGCATATTCCACTGTGATCTGTAGCTCCACCCACTTCTAGCTAATTGGCAATTGGCTATTTTATCAAGTACGTAGACTATAACGCTGCTGATTCGCTCAGAACATCCAACTAATTTGCATAAGCAGTAGATTGGCTGGCCAATATCCTAAGGGTGGATTTCACAAAGGTGGTTTAACTAAACCATGGTTTTACGTACGTTTTTATATGATTTGCACATAATTTCATTACGAAATATAGCCTGATTCGTTACGATTTTCCTATACTTTCTTAAACCATGGTTTTAGCCTAGCTGAAATTTCAGTAAAACAGAGACCTGCTGTGCTGCAGGTTTTAAATTTCAGCTGCGCTAAAACTATGGTTTAAGAAAATGGACGAAATTCGTAACGAATCAGGCTATATTTCGTAATGAAATTATGTGCAAATCATATAAAAACGTATGTAAAACCATGGTTTAGTTAAACCACCTTTATGAAATCCACCCTAAGTGTTTGTCAAGTTGCAGACAACCAAGGGGGGCGTAAGCGAAAAATTAAATTCCGCGTTGGAAAAATAACATACGTAGTAAACAAATTAAAATTCACACTAAGTTAAAAACGTCACACAGTATTTTGCGTCAATTTTAGGTTAATTTTTCAATTTAAGCCCCCATTGGCAAAAAAGAGCCATATACTAGGCCTATGGTAAGCGTAAGTTCTGGAGTGGCTCATTGCAACGATCATGTACTCTTGGTGCCAAAATATTAATCCAAATATTCCGCCTCTAGGCGGAATAAAAACTGCTATTGGCTTATTTATTGCAATGATTTGCGAATTTTAAGTCATTAGATATCCATACGTCTAAGTCTTTCACAGTAGGGATAATATTATGTAAAACGTGATCAGATACATTAAAAGTTAGATCTGCTGGTGGATGACCAAGCACCAATTGACATTTTGACACAGGAAACTGAAGATTTGAAGACACAGAAAACTGAAGACACAGAAATGCTGAACTGAAAACTGAAAACTGAAAATTGAAAACAGAATACTTAAAACTGCTTTATTATACTTGGTGTGTATATGATTTGCAAATTTGTAAATGCAACACGAGTACGACTGAATAGCTAGCTAGCTTCTAGTATTGTGTGTGCGTGGTTGCTTGATTTCGTTGAGTGACTGTCTGTGTGGTGTCTATCACCAGAGGCCTGTTGCTCAACTTTACAAGTCTTACAATTGTAACAATTGTAAGTGCAAAATCAGGTGATTCGTTACGAATTCATTATATAAATTCATTACGAATCACCTGATTTTGCGCTTACAACTGTTACAATTGTGAGATTTGTAAAGTTGAGCAACAGGCCCCAGGGGCCTGTTGCACCAAATTACAAATCTTACAATTGTAACAAGTGTGAAATTTTACAAATGTTACAAATGTAGCCTTTGTAAATTCAAATGGATTTTACAAGTGTTACAAGCGTTACAAATTTCACAATTGTGAAATTTGTTAAAAAATTTTCACAATTGTAAAATTGAAAATTACAATTGTTACAATTGTGAAAAAATTTTGTTGCAGATTAACATTTGTAACACTTGTGACATTTGTAAAATCAAATTCATGTTCAAAAGCAACAAAGACTTAAAATAAGGCTAATTTGTTGGTATATATACCATTTTTAATATACTTGCATAGTTGCGTTTAATTATATACGTATGAATTTCTTTATTTCTTACTGACATTTTTTTAGTTTTACGTTTGATGACGTGTTAGTGATGCCGTCATTTAATATGTATTTTCATTTCGACCACACAGAATTGCAGCAGTTTACTAAAACAAGCAGCAATTTCATGCAAAATTTATGGAGTTTTCATCCAAATGGAGAAGCAAAATTAGTACACGAGAAAAACATTGGCAGAAAGAATGACTTCAAATGAAGCTTAACCTGTCGCCGCAGCAAATTTAGGTAGATTTTGCAACTAGCAGAGTACATAATATTGTGTCGCACTCCAAGGCCTATTCACACGAGGGTGCATTTTGCTCCATGGCGTACGCCAGGAGCAAAATAATGTAATGGACGCGTGACTGATGATTGGCACACGTGTACAGGTAGCTAACCAGTCAGAACTCCGGCTCGCTTCTGATTGAACGCTTACCTGTTTAACAAAGTTTAAATACGTTGGCCAGAAACAACGAGCGTATCTGCATGCGCTACATATAACACAGGCAGGAAAGAGAGTCTATCACTCTTTTTCTATCAGAGTGAGGCACCGTTAGGTGCTCTTGATCAGAATTTGCAACGGGAAGAAATTTCATAACCCGACCCGACCGAAACCCCGACTTCTAGTGAAGCTGCTGTACAAACTCTTGGGATTTTCTGGCACTTTTTGTTTCAAATATTATATAACATAGTTTGATAAGACTATATAATTTTGGCTAAAAAGAACTAAAAGCTCAGGAAAGCTGTTTGTGATTTCACATTAAAAATGAAGTACGCCTAAAATTGGTGTAGGTACAATCCAGTCCGAGCCCCAACGGGGTAATTTTCAACCTCAGCCCCAACTGGGTAAAATTCAGCACCTGCCTCAGCCCCCAGTGGGCGAAACCCAGCACCGCTATCAAATCGGCAAACCTATCACAGAATTTCATCTGGGCATGTCACCGCTAGGCCGAATCACCGCTACGCTGAATCGCTGTTAGGACGAAAAACTTTTTGAAGCATACATACATAGTTGCAGGTAGGGGAGTATGGGACGCCACACTTTTCGAAGCACACACAGTTGCTGGTACATAGGGGACTAAGGGACACCACATTTTCTGAAAGCGTGCTCAAAGGGGTACAGGAACCAAGTTAGACCAAAAAATTAATGAAATGCCTTTATGATAATACTATAATTATAATCTTGTTACACCATACTTTAATTGCATTTGTGCACACTTTCAACCAACTTCTTGGCTCTGTCACATACATTTTATTTGCTCGTGCGTCATCTTTTAGTGACATTTTGGTGTAAACTTTCATCAGGTTTCTATCCAATTTTAGGCAAATTTCAGGTAAGCTTTATAAATAATCCTGTCACTTTAGTTTCTGCTATGTTACGGTCGAATTCGTGTATCAAATGCTAAGTTTCCTTAATGATTTTAAATATCAGTGTAATTTTCAGCAGTACCAAACACCTGAGAGAAAAAGCAGAAAAATGGCTTTTCTGCTGACAATCTGAAATGAAACGTGTAGCAAAATTCAACAATACCAAGCACAGGAGAGATAAAGCAGAAAAATGGCTTTTTAGCTGACAGTCTGAAATGAAACGTTAAGCAAAATTAATGAGACACAAATTACGAATTTTACAATTTGTTTAAAATGCATTTCCCTTATCTTTTACAATTGCTGTGTAAATTTTCAAAGATTTTTTCGCGCATAGGATACTAATGTCTTTGCCTAGGTTTACAGTCAGTTATCAGACACGCTTCAGTACGATTGCGGAAAATGTACACTGCCTCCTGTAAGGGACCACATAATACATAGGGGTTGGGGCTGGGGCCGAGCCTGCAAAATACCCAGTTGGGGCTGGGTCTGGGGCTGGGGCCGGGGCTGAAAAATACCCAGTTGGGGCTGGGTCTGGGGCTGGGGCCGGGGCTGGAAAATACCCAGTTGGGTCTGGGGCTGGGGCTGGGCCGGACCTGGAAAATACCCAGTTGGGTCTGGGTCTGGGGCTGGAAAATACCCAGTTGGGGCTGGGTCTGGGGCTGGAAAATACACAGTTGGGGCTGGACAATACCCAGTTGGGGCTGGGTCTTGGGATGGAAAACACCCAGTTGGGGCTGGGGCCGGGGTTGGGGCTGGAAAATACCCAGTTGGGGCTGGGTCTGGGGCTGGGGCCGGGGCTGAAAAATACCCAGTTGGGGCTGGGTCTGGGGCTGGGGCCGGGGCTGGAAAATACCCAGTTGGGTCTGGGGCTGGGGCCGGACCTGGAAAATACCCAGTTGGGTTTGGGTCTGGGGCTGGAAAATACCCAGTTGGGGCTGGGTCTGGGGCAAAAAATACCCAGTTGGGCTGGATCTGGGGCTGGAAAATGCCCAGTTGGGGCTGGGTCTGGGGCTGGACAATACCCAGTTGGGGCTGGGTCTGGGGCTGGAAAACACCCAGTTGGGGCTGGGGCCGGAGTTGGGGCTGGAAAATACCCAGTTGGGCCTGGGTCTGGGGCTGGGGCCGGGGCTGAAAAATACCCAGTTGGGGCTGGGTCTGGGGCTGGGGCCGGGGCTGGAAAATACCCAGTTGGGTCTGGGGCTGGGGCTGGGGCCGGACCTGGAAAATACCCAGTTGGGGCTGGGTCTGGGGCTGGAAAATACCCAGTTGGGGCTGGATCTGGGGCTGGAAAATGCCCAGTTGGGGCTGGGTCCGGGGCTGGACAATACCCAGTTGGGGCTGGGTCTGGGGCTGGAAAACACCCAGTTGGGGCCGGGGTTGGGGCTGGAAAATACCCAGTTGTGGCTGGGTCTGGGGCTAGAAAATACCCAGTTGGGGCTTGTGTTGTAACCGATATGGGGCTGGGTTTTACCCACTCGGGGCTGGAGCTGAGGTCGGTTGAAATTATAGTCAAAATAGCGAAGTTTAATGTAAAAATTGAGGATTGATATCCAAATTTTTTGACCTATCTCAACCCCCGACCGGACAACAGACGACCCGATCGGGAACTCTTACTCTTGATTTTAATGATCTTCAATACTTTAATATCATTGACCTAGCTAAACCTACGCTAAAAAATCAAATATGCTTTATATTTTTAATAATGTGATATTGTTTATTTTTACTGTTTGGCCGCAAAACCTACATTAAACCTTAGGACTTGGTTAGCTGTAGCAAATGGCCTATTCCTACAGTAGATTCAACAGACAAGAATAAGATTTGTGTGCTTAATAACTCATCTCAATCTAAAAATAGACTTACAAAGTGTTAAGAAATGTTACAAATCCAGTACTTGCTATAGTTAATTTTGCCAAAATTAACAGACGATGTGATGAGTATATTATAAGCAAAAAAACTTTATTCTACTCAGTTCAATCTATTTTAGGAATCGGATCTAAGATGAGACAAACAGCAAAAACTTATGTTGAGCAAACTTATTAACTTGTTATTTAATTCACCAATCACATTTAGGCTAATTTTAGATGATTCATGCATCTCAAGCGCACGTAAAATAGTAATAAAAAAACAACATATGCACTTGTGAAAAAGGTACAAAATATTCGTATGAATATAAACAATATTAAAAAATTAAGTTTAGAGAGAAAGTTTTGCAGAATATTTTTGCGGTGACCTGCGAAAGCAAAAAGTTTTTAGAGTACTTAAAAGTTTGGAGTAGTAGTAATATTAGTAGTTTTGGAAGTAAAATATAAAACATAATTTTGGTAAGCAGTGTACTGAAACTTTAGAGTGGTAATATTATTAGTTTTGAAGGCAAAATATAAAACATAATCGCCTTAAAAAGCTAGCAAAAAGTAAATAAAGCTAGCAACAACAATAATGCTAGCTGGCTGGCCGCCCGGGCCAGCTCAAACATACAAAACACAATCACACACCACAGTAATTTTACACAGAAACACACACACACATTAGCCCTAGCGAATACACGTAAGACGTGTAATTCGCTAGGGCAAATCAAATGTAAGGTCCTGTCGCTACTGTGGTAGCGACAGGAAAAATGAGCAGTTATGCAAGTATCATTGAGAATGAGAAGCAACTGCGTCTAAAATGAAGATGTTTCTACATTTTGCAGATATTTTGCTATCAAATCCGGTTCTGGAATTCATATATTCGAAATGCCACAATAAGGGTCGCGAGTTATTTATGACAAAACTTCATTATTTGCCGGCAATGATCAGACAAAACTTTCAAATAATCCTACCAAAGCCAACAAACTAAGATAAAAAGAAACAGTCACTGACTTTTCTACAATTTTGTGGCGATTACGATTTCCACGTAAAATGGAATTGAGAAGAACCCCTAGTCAAAAAGTTCTAAAAACTTGTTCCAATTCGCAAAGGAGGCAAGAAAGCATATATAAGGTCACTTTAAAGCAGTGCCCAGTAACACTTGTAACACTTGGACCATTTGTAAGTTGAGCAACAAAATTAGCAAATTTACAAACATTACAAGTGTTACAAATCTTACAAGTCTTACAATTATAAACGTTACAAATTTGTAAGACTTGTAAATTGGTGCAACAAAATTCAACTTACAATTGTTACAATTGTAAGATTTGTAAGTTGGTGCAACAGGCCCCAGGTTGCAATCAGCGGCCAGCTAGATTAAGAGGATAGTAGATATGTCAAGTAATAATTTTCAGGGGAAACCACAGTGTAACTGAAATCTGATTACCTGAAAAAAATTTGCATGCACAGCCCTTTTAATGTCCCTGTGATACCAGAAAAACTTAACTGCGCCAATGAATTAAAAATAAACATAATTTGATGTCATTTTTCCTGTCGCTACCACAGTAGCGACAGGACCTTACATTTGATTTGCCCTAGCGAATTACATGTCTTACGTGTATTCGCTAGGGCCAATGTGTGTGTGTTTCTGCGTAAATTCTCTGTGGTGTGTGATCGTGTTTTGTATGTGTAAGCTGGCCCAGGCGGCCAGCCAGCTAGGGTGTATTGTTGTTGCTAGCTATGTTTTCCTTAACGCCAAAATACGTTTTTTTATGTTGTTTTTAATCGTATTTATATGTAAATATAAATTTCCAAAATATAAATACTACATAATGACCAAATTTGTAAATTTTAAATTTTAAATTTTCAAGTATTGAAATTTTTAGCAGTCCGATAGCTGGCATCTTGGTTCCAGAAGACTTCCTGCATTTTTGAAACGTAAAAACTTTCGCATTTTAAAAAAAAATCATTTTTTTATTTTGCAGAAAAAGTTCATTATTTCGAAATGCTATTTTTTTGATCCTATGAGACTAGTCTTCTGGGCCCGGTTTCATAAACAATGAACTGCGATTCATTAGTAACACTGGTGCAACATCAAAAAACGAGTATAACTTGACCTTTACACAATATTTCTGCTGGAAATTTTAATGCCAGATAGCCAATATGTTACACCACATGTGGTTCAAATCTCACAATAATCAAGTTATCCAGTGAAATCTATAGCTAACTTGAAGTCATTCATTAGTTGCAAATATTAGTGAATTTTGTAGAACCACTAATATTTACTAATATTTGGGACTAATGAATGACTTTGACTTAGCTAGACTCAGGGGTGGACGCGGGTCGTGGGTACCCGCGGGTACCCGCGGGTTGGGTTGGGTTAGGTCGGAAAATTTTAGCCGTGGGTCGACCCGCGGGTACCCACTTCAGGCTGCGCGGGTCGAAAAAATTTTTTCCGACCCGCGTAAACTGGAACCTGAAGAAATTGTTGACAAGGGTCCCCCTTGGTTTTTATAGTCCTGCCAAAAAAATTTCAGATACGTCTCCAATTGACAAAATTTAGCCTAAAAATTAAAAAATTCTACAAATTTGTTTCCTGGGGGCTGCCGCCCCCAGACCCTTGCACTCACTATGGCCAAGAGTACATAATAGGAAGAGTATGACACTCTTCCTATTATGCCTACGGGCGTGCGTCCAATGCGCAGCGCGAAATAGCCCGTATATGTACGGTTTTGGGGGGGGGGGGGGTCCCCCCCCCCCCTCATTTCAAGACACTGACAAGGACTTTTGTTGATGTGCTGAAATGAGGGGGGGGTACCCCCCCTCAACTGAAGACTTGGTACTGAGTTGAGGGGGGTACCCCCCCCCTCAGTTGAGCACAGGGTCTTCAGTTGAGGGGGGGGGGGTACCCCCCCCTCAAAACCGTACATAAACGGGCTATTTTGCGCTACGCATCGGACGCACGCCCGTAGGCATAATAGGAAGAGTGTCATACTCTTCCTATTATGTACTCTTGCTATGGCTTACCATTCCTTGTTGTTAACTTTCATGAAAGCTTATGCTTGTGTAATATACTGTTTGATATGAAAGTCCCATCTTTACCTGTCGGAAAAATTTTTCAATTACGTCTCCAGTTGACCAAATTTGCCAAAAAAATAGAAAAAACTCCATTTTTTCTGGGGGCTGCCGCCCCTAGACCCCTGCAACAGTTAGAAAAATTTTAAATGTTAAATTTACATTTTGTCATGCAAGCGACTTAAGCGCCAATAAGAGTAAAAATAATCGGATTCTGGGGGCTGAGCTCAGACCCCGCAATAGTGAGTTTAAATAAGTCAGCAAGAACAAGGTACGACCCCCCTTTTCAAACTCCTGGCTACACGCCCCTGTATAATGCACGTTATGGTTATAGAGTGGTGGGTCGAAGTGGGTCGCGGGTCGGATTTTACGGCGCGGGTTGGGTCGCGGGTGACCCACGAGTGTCGAGCCGTGGGTTGGGTTGGGTCGCGGGTCGAAAATTTCGACCCGCGTCCACCCCTGGCTAGACTTTTGTCTGCATCAAGCAAATGTAACAAAAGTTTACACACACATTATCTAATATATTGGCAATATGTCGTGAAAATTTCCAACAGAAGGATTAAGTTAACGCAAAGTTATAACTTATTTTCTAGCTTATATCAGTGTTACTAATGAATCGCAACTGATCTTGTATGAAACCGGGCCCTGGAAACTATTTTTTTACTTTGAGTCCAGTAAAAATTTGGAATCTTGCAAATAATTAGGGGGTTGGCTGGAGCACTTGACGCCGAGTGGTTGCTGATTAGAGCACGTGCACAGGCGGTTGGCCAATCAGAATAGCAGCTTGATTCTGATGCGCCGCCTACCTACCTGTTTAAACTCAAGCAGGTTATGACCCTTACAAAATAATCACGCCACAATCTGAAGTTATACACTATTAGTGCGATTATTTCGTAGATTTGTCGGCTGAACGGACATACGGCTATAAGCACGAATCGACCAAAATGCCAAAGAAAAAAATTTCCCAATGTTAAAAATAAATCGGTGGGTAGCTACAGGTTTACCTTCCTTTGAAGCGATTCGCACTAAAAATTACTGCTACTGGTGCAAACCGCAAGACTGGTCGTGGCCAGCATGAGAACTCCTTAAATTTTGCATGAAATTGCTGCTTGTTAGTTTCTTGCTAGTAACAACCAGACCTGAAACCTTATTGCTGTTATGAAAGTGCCGCTTAATACTTGTCGTTTCATAAAACGTGCGGCTAAAAGGTATATGTGGCCGAAAATCAAGCTTCATGTCTATTTTGTGTATTAACATAGCTTTTTGCTTATGACAACCATTCTGAAACGTCACGTTACCAACTTTGTATCAACGTCATTAGTTTTTTTTAGAAAAAATAATAGTTTTTATGTATATGTTTTAACCTAAAAGTGTTTAATGATTGCTATAAAGGGTTCTCAAAGTGCAGTGAGCTGTTAGTAGAAGAATCCGCTGAGGAGAGCCCACTCCCAGTTTTTTAATAAAAAATGCTGTTCCATAAGACAAGCATTAGTCTAGACAAAAACACATTCAAGCAAGGGGGTGTAGCCAGGAGCGGGACATTAATAAATTTCTATAAACGTATGTGCAACGGATTGTCCTGTATTTATCCACCTGTAAGGCTGGATTCATACTTGCAGCCGTATGTCAGTTCATCCGGCAAAATTACTAAATAATCATGTCACAGTTTGACCAGATACACTCTTGGTGGCGCGAATATTTCGTGGTTTTGCCGGGTGAACGAACATACAGCTGCAAGTATCAATCGACCCTAATGTGAGGAGACTGGCAAAGCAAGATAGCCGACGTAATATTGTCCTAGTGTGTAGGTACGTGCAGTTGGCTTCTTCTCATTTGCATACCCAACTGGGCCCAAGTGTAGTGTCCTACACTGTTAACTTGTTACAAAATTGCCAACTTGGATAACTCAACTTGGCCAACTTGGCCAACACTGAACTTGGCCAACTTGGCCAACTTAAGTTGGCCAACTTGGCCAACTTAAGTTGGCCAACTGAACTTGGCCAACTTGGCAAACTTAAGTTGGCCAGCTCAACTTGGCCAACTTAATTTGGCCAAATCAACTTGGCCAACTTAAGTTGGCCAACACCACTTGGCCAACTTGGCCAACTTAAGTTGGCCAAATCAACTTGGCCAACTTTGCCAAATTAAGTTGGCCAAATCAACTTGGCCAACTTGGCCAACTTCAGTTGGCCAACTCAACTTGGCCAACTTAAGTTGGCCGACTCAACTTGGCCAACTTGGCCAACTTAAGTTGGCCAAATCAACTTGGCCAACTTGGCCAACTTGAACATCCGATGCTTTGACTATTTGAAATGAAGTCAAGTTATAATCCTCTAGTTAACTTTTTCAAGTTAGTTAGTCGGTTAATGAAAATGAAAATTTAAAATGTAAACTTCGAGATTTGAACTTGACTTTATTTCAAATAGTGAAACTATCGGATGTTCAAGTTGGCCAAGTTGGCCAAGTTGATTTGGCCAACTAAGTTGGCCAAGTTGGCCAAGTTGAGTTGGCCAACTTAAGTTGGCCAAGTTGGCCAAGTTGAGTTGGCCAACTTAAGTTGGTCAAATTGGCCAAGTTGAGTTGGCCAACTTAAGTTGGCCAAGTTGATTTGGCCAACTTAAGTTGGCCAAGTTGGCCAAGTTGAGTTGGCCAACTTAAGTTGGCCAAGTTGAGTTGGCCAACTTAAGATGGCCAAGTTGGCCAAGTTGAGTTGGCCAACTTAAGTTGGCCAAGTTGAGTTGGCCAACTTAAGATGGCCAAGTTGGCCAAGTTGAGTTGGCCAACTTAAGTTGGCCAAGTTGATTCGGCCAACTTAAGTTGGCCAAGTTGGCCAAGTTGAGTTGGCCAACTTAAGTTGGCCAAGTTGGCCAAGTTGAGTTGGCCAACTTAAGTTGGCCAAGTTGAGTTGGCCAACTTAAGATGGCCAAGTTGGCCAAGTTGATTCGGCCAACTTAAGTTGGCCAAGTTGGCCAACTGAATTTGGCCAAGTTATCCATTTTTAAGATGGCCAAGCTGGCCAACTGAAGTTGGCCAAGTTAGCCATCGAAGTTGGCCAAGTTCGCCAAGTCAGCTGGATAACTTAACTTAACTTAGCCAACTTAACCATTTCTAATAGCACAAGATCAGGACGGTGTGCCCCTGAAACCCGAATGTTCCCTCAAAATTTTTTAAAATAATTTTTAATGTCTTTTCAGATTCATTTATTTCTCATCATCTAACATTTAGGCAGAACAGTTAACAATTCTTCGAAACAAAACTAACTAACTACGTATATACATCAACTGATTAAGTTGGCCAAATTTGGCCTTGTAGGACACTACATTTGGGCCCCCAACTGCGTATCAGCTGACTTTATTTGCATAATATTAGATATACAGTAGTCTGGGCTGCGTAGTAGTCGGCAAGATCAATTAGTTGCAGTTTTTGTAAGTGTAGGGGCCTGTTCCTTTACCGGATTAAACGGACTGGACTTACTTTAGTCCGAAGTTTTGGAATGACAAGTCGGACTAAACGGACTAACCCGTTTAAAATAAGTCTGCGGCTTAATTTTAGTCCGAACCCATTCCTAAACTACCTCCGGATTAAACTTTTTAGTCCGATCCCGTTCCTAAACGCTAAACTAACACCGGATTAAACTCTCAGCTGGACTAAAATTAGTTCGATTAAAAGTTTCCGTTCCTAAACCTGATTTAATTAAATACAA
>JASANF010002010.1:0-33076 GCA_030248245.1 Trissonchulus sp. WLG1_4 | reverse complement strand
ATAATAAGGCCTTAGGTCATAAGGAAAATCTATTTTTTGGTTCAGAAAAATTTAAATTTGCATATTGCTTAGTGAAGCATAGGTTTCGTTGTCTGCAGCTGGACTAGAATCGGGCCACTAAATGCAAAGATCTGCCATGTTCGAAAATCAGTAGACTAGAATAAGTTAGCCAAGTTTGATTGCCCCAGGACAAATATAAACCGGACATATAACTTTAACACGATTAGCCAAGTTTCGCGCCCCCCGGGGCGTCATTTGACATTCATGGAAATGTTACGTCTGCAGACGTGGAGCCTGAATTCTACAGCAAGAATGCAGTGGCTGTGAGAGGCGGTAAAAAAAGACGTGACTGTTTTCAGGGCAGACACATTTTGTGGCTTACGAGTTCGATTGCTTCGTTATTAGTTGATTCCTGCACATATCCAGGATTTCGAAAAAGACGGGGGGGGCGGGATGTAACATTTTGGCTGACTGAATCAAGAAGATTTACAAATATAAGATTGCGTCTCGAATTTTTGCAAAAAGCATCAAAATATTAGACTTAAAATTTGCTTGAACGATTAAGAAGTTTCAAGCTTGAACTCGGTTCTATCTCTGTGGGTAAACAACACTTTGAGTGCGAAAACAGCTGAATTAGGAATGATGTAGCCGGGAAAAATAAAAAAAGTACAAAGCATAAAGTAACAAGCAAAGCCCAATGCAAAACGGGCGTGGACATATCAAATTTATATTATCACTCCGTGAAATGAAAAACCTGCTGCGCTGCAAACAATCATAACAGACAGAATGACCGAAGTTGTATGCATCTATTATCGCATCCACAGGTGTGAGATTTGGTTTTCTAAATGTCCGCTGTTTAGTGTACCGTTAAGCTTGAGAGATCCCTGTATATTGTGTGAAACTGTGAGATAGTAGTGAGTAATGAGTACTAAAATGTGAACAATGTGTGATAAAAAATGCAAGTCTGATTAGTCACTATTCTTTAGTCGAATATAGTTCGCAAAGTCTACCAACAGTAAACCCAGATACGTATGTATGTACAGCAGACAATAAATGCAGTCAACCACACATACCAACGCAACAGCAGCACAGACACATTTGGTGCACACACTCACGTTCACATACACCCGCACAATCACATGAGTCAAAACGTACACAAACGCACACACAAAACCTTCCAAAATACACGTTATTAACCGACAGACTCATTCAAAAGAAGCCTGCTGCGCTGTGGCGCAGCAGGAAAAAGTAACTCTGTGTGAACCGGACGTTATCCAGAAATAGGTATTGCTGAATCTAATTCTTTGCATTAAAACTCACAACGAGTTTCTACAGTTGTATATGATTAGGCTATCGAATCATGTAAAAATCAACTTCATCAGTATTAACACAATTTTCGGATTACGGGGCGCTTTGTGCACAGAAAAAGCGTTTTTTGCACGTGTGATTTCAAGTAAAATTGAATTTTTAAGAACCCCTAATCAAAACTAATAGCTTCGATTCTAGTTTTTTTACATCTGCGATGTGCCTTTCCGGGGGCTACAACGTGCGTAAATTTGAAGAAAATCGGAGAACCTAAAATTTCACTTCTAAGGTAGCTCCCCCCTCAAGGCACGTTTTGGTTTCTGGGGGGGAGGGGTTACCCTCATACTAGGAAACATACATGTAACGGGGTCAAAATTTTTGAGGGGGCTCTCCGGCCAAATTTTGGGGACCCTCCCTCCCTGATCGACCAAAAATACCCCAAATGTTGCGAAATTTTGTAAAATTTTCCCCAAAATTTTGATATTTTTACTACATTTTGTCCAAATTTTATGGACCCTCCTTCCCGACCCCTCGATTTTGGAAGGTCCCCCCATCCCTCCCTCATAACATGTATGCCAGGAAATCAAGACGTTAAAGAGCCATTTCGGTCAGAGCGTCGTTTCGGCCCGATTGGCTAGTTTAGGGAAGAGTGTCATACTGTCATACTCTTCCATATTCATGTCCTCTTGATAAGACCAAAAAACTATGCTTGATTCGGCTTAAAAGTTGTAGATAAATAATCAAACTGCTAGTTTCTGGCGGGACAGTAGAAATCTTTCTGCTTTTTTCAGTTTTCTCAATGCGTTTTTGTTATCGTCTATATATAGTGTCATATACTCTGGGTTACACTTGATAAAACCTTTTTGTTTTTGTTTATTCTATTGTGTTTTCTTTTGTATTTATTATTCCATATTTCTTGGTTTATATATAACTTCTGCTGGCATTAATTGAACGTTGTAATGGAAAGTTTGGAAGGCGGTGCAAAATTAACTCTAAAAATTGCTACGCTTTTTTTGTTTAGTTTTTTTGAAATTAGAGCTAATTTCAAGGTCATACCAAGGCTTCCCACTTCTCAGTAAGAATACCTATACATACTGCATACACTTACACACATGCGTATGTATTACATAAGACAGACACATATTCGTACGTAGAATGTAATAATAAAATCATTCGTAGAAGGAGGGACAGAGGCATCCGTGTTTCATGCTTCACAAAAGTCCCAAGTTTACAAAATTTCATTTGATCGAACGAAAATTATAATCTACAGTTCGACGAATAATAAGGTACATAGCTCTAGCTGCGTCACCGAGTCGCCGACTGCATCATATTTCTATGAGAGCAGTTGGTGGATTGCTGATTCACTTCGGGAAACATATTCCCTTTCATAAGGAAAAAGTATGTTCAGCGTTTGTAGAGAGCGCAACACGCAATTGCGTATTCCGTGTGCTCTGTTCGACGCAACTTTGACACAGTGGCGGTGATTAAACTTATATAGGTAGTGATATTACCGTCTTCACTCTGCAGCACTTTAAATTCATAAGGCTTGTACCCATAGAAAGGGCACTACATTTGCAGCAGCTAAGGTTCTATACAGCCCTCGTGTAGGTACGTATGTATTTATAGGATCAATGTTTGGTATGAAATTCGATGTACCTATGTCTGTTTTTTGAGCTTATACACAGATTTTCGGTTTGAATCCAAAATTTTTTGATACAGGCGAAGCTTTATAAATCGTTTGGTTTTGTTTTAGTGAAATCGGTCTTATTTTCTGTAGGAGCGAAAGTATATATGTAGGATATGTAGCTTAAATTTAAGTAGACATTTAATATTTAAAGAAATTTCCACTTATAGTTTAAGTCAGGTTTCAACACAAATTAATCAAACAAGAACTTTTTTGAGAATTCCATTTAGGAAACATATAAAATTTTAAGTTTAAAAAGTTTGAAAAGTTTTACTAACTTCAGGATTTGGGTGGTGATTAGTGTGGAAGCTACTGGTGTTGTTTCCCCAGCATTCTGTCATCTCTGAATCCCTTCAAAGTATTCCCTCCATACTTGGTTGGCTTTGTTGTTGTTGGTTTTGTGGTGGGGTCTCGATTGTTTTGTTGTTTTGTTTTCTCTAGCTGCGCGTGGTGCGGGCGTTCAAGTCGGCCCTGGAGGATCTAGAAGACCGCCGTTCCCTGGCTTCCATCACCAGCTACCACTCTCTGCGGGGGTCCTGGTCCTTCTGCTATCACCCCGACGGCGGTGCCGGCCCCCACCACGCCCCCAACCCGGGCCCCGGACCCGGCGCCCCCCACTATCCCCCGCCCATGGCCCCCCACTACAGTAACCCCCCCGCCGCCCTGCCCAATCACAACCACCCGTATGGCAGTAATAACAACTATGCCCCGCCCCCTCAGGCCGCCGTCGCCCCGCCCCCGCACCACGCCCCCCCTGCCGCAGCTGTCAATCACGGGGGCGGGGTGGGCGGAGCCTCGGGCAACCCTGGCGGTCCGCCTGTCAATCATTACTCCCCTCGCAACTCCTCCCTCGAGCCTGACCTGCCCGTGATCCCGGAGGGTCATGAGCACGTGGCCATGATCCGTCTCAAACGGACCGGCTCGGCCAATAATAGACTCGGCAAAAGCGCTTCCGTCGATGATCCCACCCTATTGGCTGCCAGATAGTTTGCCCGCCTACTTTTACCGTTTTTTTATCTCATTCAAACTTTACAGTAAACTTTATACAAACTTTTTTCTGGCTAACAATTTTGTTCGACACAATTTTTGGCCATTTCGACTATTTCTATGTCTACAACAGTTTGAACAAGTATGCCTGCTTTTGACTTGACGGGCTACAAAATTTGTAGCTAATGACATGGATCAGCAATTTAATTATGGCTTTACTTATTGTGTTGGGGCGTACGATATGCCGCGCGGGTAGCAACAAGGTGTGCGGATTTTCAAATAGAAGAAGTGACCTACTATTCTGATCAATTATTAACTAATCAATTAATTTAATCGATCGTTTTCGGGTCGAGTTCTGATGCATTTTGCGACTTTGCGCCGCATTGAACTATGGCAAATTTGATGAAGAATATAACTTTTTTATTTCTCTATAATTGTGTATTGTTATAGTTTTTTGTGAAAAACAGTTTTTTCATGTTTGAATTGAACATTTTTCAAAATCTATATATATATATAAAATTATTTTGCCGAAAGCTTAATCTGATTCAAAATTCAATTGTAATCTATGCCTAAATTTATCTTCTTTTTAGGATTTGCACGTAACCACGAATATGCGTAATCATTGTAAACTATTTCTGATGTTTGATTGTTTTGTTTGCTTGCATTGTTTTACGTTGTTTTGATTGGACATATAGTATTGTCCTTCAGTTGTGTAACCTTTCCCCTACAGTTTTTATTTTTAGTTTATTTTTTATTTGGTACCATTGGTTTAGTTGTTTTTTCTATTTTTTTATTTTCAGTAATTGCATCATGTGTTATTTCAGTTTGCACGTTGGTTGCTTGTTTATGCATGCTCTTGAAGATGCTTTTATGGCTTTTTAATCGAATAAATAAATTAATAATGCTTTGTTTTTTCAGAATATTGAAATAGAAAAACAAACAACAAGTATGAGTTCATGGTTTAAATAGTTTCTATTCTATTACTTTAGACACATAAATGCTGATACTTTTCGTACTTACTTAAACCTTAGTAAGGAACAGTAATCTTACGATTATTTTGTCAAAATACAGTTGCCAATACATACAGTATTTAATGATTAATGCAGGTACATTTTTTGGTATCGTATTCGCTTGAATGTGCGACACAGGAAATGTGTTTTATGTTTTTTAGTTCTCAGCTTCGTACAAACAACTGTCAAAAAAGCATGATTTTTTTCTTCTATGTTATGAATGGCTTTTTCTAATTTTGGCTTTTTTGGCTGCATCCACACCCAAGCTTTTTTATTTTAAGGATTTTTGGTTTTACCTATTCTTGTAGTACGTATTGAAATACTTATTCTTGAACAGAATCAGAAAAGAGGAAGATGGTATTTGCGATAAAGGACAGAAATAATAGTAACAGTAGCCATCGAAATCCCATTGTCTGACCAAAAATGAACACCGAAGGGTCGATCATACACAGCCGTATGTCCGTCGCCTGCAGAATGACGCACTAGCAGCCTAGGCAGGGACAGCCAGCGCGGGACGCATATTTCGTCATTGCCGGAGAACGGACATACGGATGTAAGTATGAATCGAGCCGAAAGATAACAGGTGGCTTGATTTTAGCAGCTACTTTCTGTACTTGATGACTGAAATTTGTTCTTTATGAAATGAAATCACACGTTTTGTTTCAGTGTTCAACCTTTTTTGGTGTGACTAAAAATTGCTGAACCCTGAGATAAAACAAGTGGCGTGATTTTTGCGACTACTCGCTGCACTTTCGGTGCATGAAGTTTGTTTTTGTAATGAAATTAGTTGTTTTTTGTCTCAGCAATTTTTGGTCAGACTTTAGTCAGTAAGGCTGCTAGTCCTTAAACGACAGCTTTCATCAGTTGCCGCTGATAACTGGATCGTGCTTAATTGCTTAGATTCGGAATTTAGATCCATGCTTGCACAAAAAATTTCGGCAACTTTTTTCTGTACTATGGACAACTGTATAGGTGGATTTCACAAAGGCGGTTTTATTTAACCATGGTTTTACGTACTTTTTTTATATGATTTGCACATAATTTCATTAGGAAATATCGTTTGATTCGTTACGAATTTCGTAGTTTTTGTTGAACCATGGTTTTATAGCTCAGTTGAAATTTCAAACCTGCTGCATAGCAGGTCTCTATTTTGCTGAAATTTCAACGGAGCATGGTTTAGTAAAACCACTTTTGTGAAATCCACCCTATAAATCCTCACTGACACGAGCACGGGCAAATTTGAAGTAAAATTATGTAAAATCATATTACCCACTTCTTTTGAATAGGTACACCTTTTACGTAAGATGATTTGTTTTGCTTTAATATTCAGCCATTTTGTGTTAGATTATTTCATTAATTTATTTTTAATAGTTTGATAATTTCTGAACAGGAGATGGTTCTGTTAGACTTTTATGTAGCATTGAACCAGCATAGCTACGTTTTTGGTACATCTGCGACTGTAGTAATTATGTCAGACATTTATTTTTTAATGTGACGTTAACTGCCACGTATTTTTTGTTGGCAACGTCTATTTTAATTTGCGCAGGCTTACTTACTGTGAGAGTGAAGGTAGGTTTATGCTTAATTAGATAGTATGTAATTTATTTAACCAGTCAAAATAACACAATAACACAACAGCATAATACCAACAAAAAGTAGAAAGCAATAACTAGGCAAGGGCTGGCCCGATCAGCCGGTTAGATCAGAATCAAAATTGCACTATCTTACACCAGTGAAACCTGCCGGCTTTATGATTCACAGACTCTGTTACTTCACGAGGATGCCTTAGGTATCCGAGTGAAGCTAGCCGGTGGACAAGTGGCTAGGCGTGACAGCCCTGCCACAAAGCTGTCCCTGCGACGCAGGCTCCGTCTGTGGTGACGGATCAAAACCCAGCCAATGATTGGACTTGTGCATTTTTGAACTTTCATGCAGCTAAGGGTTAATACCTAAACTTGGGACAAATTTTGAATTAACTATTACTACTCAGTACTCCTGGAGGGTACCAATGTGGAAATGACTTTCGGGACTTTTTACTAGCGGTTTCTTTGTGTGACTTTTGTGTAATGGTGATTGGTTGTTTGGTCTGCAGGCAGTTGGCTCGGAGACTTACTCGGACAGTTCTATGTACCGCAAGGCGTCTTTGGACCCGTCCGCTGTAAGAGCACACGCAAGTTATCTTTGCATCCCTAGCTTCTTCTGCCTTACTTCGTCTCTTTTTCTGGCTTGGTTCATACTTGCTCATTCATAAAGGTCGATTCATATGTACATTGATGCATATTCACTAAATCAGACACTGAAAATTACAAAATTATGCGTTTAGATGTCCATGTCTGTATCATACCAATAAAGCGGACCCTGAAATTAAGAAGCCGGAGTGATCCCGAAAATCTGAGCAAAAAGTGTAAAAACAGCACCTTATTCGACAATTTTGCAAAATTTTGAATATTTCCGGTCGATCAGAGGGGATGGTACTTATAATTTGTCCTGGTCATATAAGGCCCCCTCTTGAAAACATGTGACCCAATTTTATCTATGATCTCGTATGTATATGTTGGACTGGTGGCGTGACCTTTTCACAGTTTCTCATGACTACGGAAAACGAATCGACCCTAAGGCAAGGTTGTCCGTTAAGCGGGAAAACATCAACGGGTCTTTTCATTATTTCCCCCTATAAAATCAGGATTTTTTGACGCAAAAAAGTTTCGTAGAAAGATATGTCAAATTAACAGTTCTAACCGTGAAAGTTCGAAATTTTGAATATCTATAAATCTAGTAGTTGACAGATTATTAAAACACTGAGGTGAAAAAGTGCATTAATACCGGCATAAGGTACAATAAATATGAAGGCTTTTTTCTGAATGACAGTTTCTACTTTTTTTCTGTGGAACCGCTAAATCGGCAAGTATGGACCGGGTTACTGTACTGATCTGCCACTACGCCACTATTGCTGCTACTATCATTTCATTTCTATTTTTTGTTTTTATCACTTTTTCAAAGTTTTCCTCTGCACTATTTCGATAAGTACACAAGTTTACATTGAAACATCAGCTAATAAGAAACAAGAATGACGCTTCTTCTCGCAAAAAGGCGTATTTCAGATCAGAGAAAAGTTATGACAAGGTTAAGTTTAAGGTTTGATCTTGATGTGCTGGAACAGTGTCAGAGCTTAAATTATTACTTAAGAGTAAGGGCATATAATTACAATTAGTACTTAGGAGTAAAGCATATAATGTAAGGGATATCATATGTTTATATACACATGCTACAATAAATAAACTTTGATAAAGTCGGTTTTTTGCTCTAATTCATTTTTAAAGCTTTAGTCAGAGTCAAAAATTCTAGGATAGAATTGGACAGTTTTACTTTTTCGCCAGTTTACTTTTTCTGTTTTTTCACTAAATTTCCATTTCCACTAGTTCTGCTTTTATCTAACATTGACCCAATGTTTTGCATGTATTCGGTGGAAATGCATGCTTCGTGACCTTAAACAGTATAATAGGTTTCCTATTCCGATGCGTTGACAGTTTTACTTAGTAGTATGAATTCAATTTTAGTTATCTGTCTGTACATATTGCCACATAATTTCATTATTTAGTCGTTTGCGGCCCTAGTCATACTTCACAAAAGCGTACAAAGCAGGTGAAACTATTTTGTAATCAGGAAATCGATATCGACAATCGATTGCTATTGTTTCGCTTTTGGGAGTACAAATCGGCCGTTAGTTTCGACTCATATATATAGCCGATATGTTCGTTCAGTTACCCACGCAACAATACTAAACCGTGTCGTGGAGTTGATTTTAGAATGTTGAGTATCGGCAATAAGTATGAATGGATCCTAATAG
The DNA here is from genome assembly GCA_030248245.1 of Trissonchulus sp. WLG1_4. NCBI lineage: Eukaryota > Metazoa > Nematoda > Enoplea > Enoplida > Ironidae > Trissonchulus > Trissonchulus sp. WLG1_4. The sequence continues at coordinate 24,243 of JASANF010002010.1, read as the reverse complement.
TCACGACTGGAAATGTGCATACAATCATTGAATCAATCGATCAACACTAAGCAATAGCCAGTGTATTTTTGTCGTTTTTATGTTGTTTGTATAGTATAGATTACCTAGCTTTGTAGGTAGATACCATACATCATATGCATGTGGATTAATTCTTGTAAAATAGGCAGAAATGGTCAGAATTTTGAGTAGCAGCTATTTTAAGGGACAGTTTCTTTTTTACAGGATATGTATGTGTACGGTAAGCAATCACGCGTGTACAGAAAATTGTGAACAAACATGCAACAGCACAAAAGTTTAGGGTAGATCCAAAGTTTTAGCGAGAATAATAGGTGTAATTTTGACCATTGCTGTGTAGCTAAACTGTACGTACTTGCTTTCCAGTTGCAACGTGTTTGCCTTGCAGTGCAGTTACGTGCGCGCCTCAAATTGTGTTAATTTTGTTTGTTACTAATTTATGATTATTAATACTTAGTTGAATCGTGTCATTTTTCTGGTCCGTCTTTTTATTTTTTTGTCTGTATAGTATTTATTATTTCGTTGTTTTTGTTTCTGTTCAGTCATAATATATTATTCTATTACCATATTTAGGCATGTTTTGTGTTTTCCTGGTGTGTCTTGGTTTTTTCCTTTGTTAGCGTGCAGTTGCTGAGATTCAGTATTTTTGCAATCATAATAAAGTTTTATTTCCAACTCCAGTGACTGTTTGTGCTAGGATTAGCAGTGGATTAGTCTGATTAAATACTTTAATCTGGTTGTAAATTGAAAGTTTGAACTTAGGGGATCGCCAAGGTTTAAAACTACGATTGAGATCACAGATGTACAAGGATGGGGCTGGGTGGGGGGCAAGTCCCCCCCCCAGATTAGAGAATCTGGGGCAAGCCACCCTCAGATTAGTTCCACCGGGACAAGCCCCTCCTTGATGCTGAAAAGAAGGTCCCCGACAACTCAAAAATTGCCCCATATCGTTGTAAAATACTTCAAAAATGAGCAGAAAGCGAAGAAATTGTTGAAACTAGCCAAGTTTTGCCAAAAAAATTCAAAATCAGAGGTGCAACTCGCTTCTGATTACCATATGCTTAAAACTTGAACTAAAGTGACCAAAAATTGCTGGACCTTGAGACAAACAAAACACACGATTTCATTACGAAAAGAACTATTTGGAAGCAGCTGGAGTAGAGCGTGTACTCACAAAAACGTCACGTCACTCACGTCACCTGTTTTGTCTCAGGGCTCAGCAATTTCTGGACTGATTTAGTATTTCCATTTCAACGAGCGTGCGTTCTATTACAGACAGGCAGGAGAGTTCTCTTCGTCTATAAGAGTGAGACACTATTAACACTATTATGTACTCTTGCTATTAAGTAACAAACAAGTGAAAGTTTGGTGCAAAATGTAGTCATTAAATATTGCAGCCTGCTGTTAATTTTTTGGAACCACTTCCGTATACTAGGACAGCCTGTTGCGCAGCTTAAAATTATTGAATACAGCCAGGGGCCTGTTCCTCAACTTTACAAGTCCTACAATTGTAACAATTGTAAGTGCAAAATCAGGTGATTCGTTAAGAATTCATTATATTAATTCATTACGAGTCACCAGATTTTGCACTTACAATTGTTACAATTGTAAGACTTGTAAAGTTGAGCAACAGGCCCCAGAGTGTACATAGTTTTAAAGATGTGTGCGATGAGAAGTTAAGAAGTAACATATCAGCCCAAATGTAGGTTAGGTATTTCTGGTATTAGATAAGTAAGACGTAATGGTAATTACTATTTATTCCTCACCAGGAAAAGTTCCAGACCCGGTGGTACAGATATATCGGGCCAGCCAAACCATGGAGAGATCCAGCAAACTGGAGCTCGAATTCCGCATCCAAAAATCAATTTTATCTCAAGGAGCACAAACTCCCTCCGATAGATTAAGCTCAAAGAGCACAGCCTTTTACGCGAGAGATTATGCTAGCTACATTTTGATCTGAGCTTAGACAGCTCGAGAAGCGATTATGAAAATGCTGCAGCATTCCATATTATAAACTTTTGGTGAAGCATCATAGCACTGGGTTTCGTATCAAAAGTTCTGGAAACTCTGCTAAGCATTCTGCATGCACCAGCCACAGCGGAAAAGTAAATGCACAGTGCCAGCGATACAACAGACACGCTGTGTGTTAATACCTGTTTCACACGATGGGGAAAATGCGTTGGGTGCCCCATGGGGTGCCACATGGTGCCAACATGAGGTGCCCCGAGGGGCACCATGTGGCATCGTGGTACCATTAGGCATGTGGCACCATGTAGCACCCCACGGGGTGGGTTCGAGCTCTGTGTAAGTTGCACAGAAAAACCCGGGGTGTCATGTGGAACCCCATGGGGCATAGTGTGAAACAGGCTTAACACAGTAAGAGTCAAACACACAAAGACACAGTCTTCTGCAGTGGCTAGCAACAATGAACACTGGCGCAAGTGTTCAGCAATCGCACAGTAAAACATACAGCCTCGCACACAAAGCGTACTTTTCACTACAGCACACAAATTATTGCAGAATGAACTTAAATACCTGCTGCGCTGTGCCCACAGGAAAAACTTAGGTGAAGAAATTTTACAGTAGCATTTTTAGGTGCACGCCCATGAGGCCGGCGAAACTTACTTAAAATATGAGCCTGCTGGTTGGTTTAAAATTCGAGCGCAAGCAAGCCACTTTGTTTCAAATTCAAACATTAGGTATACTTTTGACGAAACGTATGTAATGTACATGGATTCAACTAAAATCACTGATCGGATTGTTAACATCGTGACTTTTAGTTTAACGAGCTAACTGACCGTGCAGTCCTTGAGTTAGCCAGGGTAAAAACAGACAGTGAGCTGCTGATGTGCACAAGCACATTACCTATGTCATGCCAAAAGCAAGAGTACGTAATAGGAAGAGTATTATCAAGAGTACATAATAGCGTCTGACTCTATATAGAAGAAGAGTGAGACACTCTCCAGCCTGCCTGTGTTCTAGCACAGGCAGATGCGCTGGTCGTTTTCAGGCTACATGTTGACATTCTATGCAACATGTGACTGGCCAATCAGAAGCGAGCTTCTATTCTCTGATTGGCAGACGCCTGTGCACGTGCTCCAATCATAAAACGGGATAGGAATAAAGGTTAATAACTCATTATTTATTCATAGTCTGCTTGTAAAAACATTAAAAATGTTTGCAAATACCTTTGGGGATATTTTGGCAAACTTTCAGCCAAATTGATTGAAAAACTTTGAAGAAATTCAGAAAAGTTTATATCTCAAAAGTTTCTCAATCAATTTCGCTGAAAGTTTGCCAAAATATCCCTAGAGGTATTTGCTAACCTTTTTTAATAATTTTGCAAGCAGAGTATGAATAAATAATGAGTTATTAAGCTTTTATCGCTATCTTAAGGGGGAATCGGGGGTTACATCGAAAATTGGCAAAAAAGTTGGCAAATGTCAAACTTTACTATACGTATAGGTAGTATGGCACAAAAGAACACTGGAGGCAAAATTTAAAATCACGTGATCATGTCACGTGACTCTCAGAGCACCAAACGTGAGTGAATATTCGGCAAACGATAACTCTGCTTATACTTTGCGTATAGTCACAGTTTATATACCAAAATGTAGCTTATGTGCTTCTCTAGTTGAACATTATTTTGGTTTTTAACATTTATGAAAGGTTTGGATAAAAAATGTCATTATGTGTTTTCGAAGTCGAACTCTAAGCAATAAAATTCAAATAAAAAAATTTCTAAGCTTTATTTTAAAAAACTAAAGAATTGTTCAACTGCGCAGAGCCTAAGGCTATAATTGTGCAAAATTTTGTCGAAAAATATTTTACCAGCATTTTATAATCGAATGCCGAAAAATCGGTTTTGTATTCACACTGCCTTTATTTGAGTCTGCTGCTTCTGAAAATGGTTTCTTGTGCGATTTTTTTGCACAGAACGCAATAAAATTGTTTTAATTTTTCATTACAACTAATAAAATCTACGTATCATCTGTTTGCAAAACCTCAAAAAGCGTTGATGCACTGGCTTACTTGCTGAATTTGTGTAAAAGTCGAATAAAATCAGTAAATTGTCCAATTTTTTCCAAATTTTTTGCTATGGAGATATGCACGTCAAAACATCAGAAATAGTATTTTGGGCAACTTTTTCTCTAGAATGATAGGTCATCTTGGCTGTTTTTAAAAAATACGGCCCAAATCCTTGATTCCCGGAGCGCCCCCTTAATGCTCATCAACGCATCAGCGATTATATACTAAAGTGTGTTACGCAGGGAATCTACGCGCTGATTGGCCAGTCACATGTTGCATAAAATGTCAACATGTAGCCTGAAAACGACCAGCGCATCTGCCTGTGCTAGAACACAGGCAGGCTGGAGAGTGTCTCACTCTTCTTCTATATAGAGTGAGAAGCTATTATGTACTCTTGTCAGTACTAACCAGTGCGTTCGTGCTGATTATGCGACGTCGGCAAAATGGTTCACAACGTGTCCAACACGGTTGTGTCGGATGTAAATGTTTAATGTGAAGCATACATTACAATGTTTCTTCTTGCACTCGGAGTCAGACACTCTTCTGCAAGTCTGTGATTAAGCGTAGGCAGATGCGCTCGTGTTTTCTTAAACAAGTATACAGCCAATCAGAAGCGAGATAAGATGCACGTGCTCAGGCCGCAATGGATTCAATGGCCGCCTGACGGCTGATTTGAGCACGTTCACGGGTGGCTGGCTGATCAAACTTGCAGCTCTCTTCTGATTACCGTACAGATGATTGAGAAAACTTAAACAAGTAGGACATTGTCCTAATTGCTTAGCTGACTAATGTGGAGAATGTCATATATTATACTCTTTCCATTATGTACTCTCTATCAAATAGAAATTCAAAAAAAACGCTCCATCGCTATGCCTTCGCTTGGGGCCTATTTCTTTACCGGATTAAGCGGACTGGACTTATTTTAATCCGAGGTCCGAGGTTTAGGAATGGCAAATCGGGTTAAACGGACTAAACGAGTTAAAATAACTCAGCGGCTTAATGTTAGTCTGACCCCATTCCAAAACTACCACTGGACTAAACGGATTTAACATACACACTTAACATTAGCGAGCATAGTTAAGTCTGTTTAGTCCGACGAAAAAAGCAGAATGCTAAAAGTTAAGTCCGGAGGTTTTGGAATGGTATTTTTAATAAACGGGATTAATTTTTAAACCGTTTAGTCCGATTAAAATTAACACTTTAATCCGGTAAATGAATGGGCCCTTGGTAAGCTAGGTAGGGGGTGGTTCCATGTGAAAACGACAGTGGCAAACCACAGAGACGCACACAGAATCTGGTGAGTTTGAAGCTGCCTAGTTATTGCACGCAATGTTTATATTTATATATTTTTTTGTTTTGTTTTGTGCGCATTTGTAGACCTAGATTCTTAAATATAACAATTCGCCAATTGAAAACATAAGAATGTTAGATTCAGAAAACGCTTTGTTCAAAAAAATTGTTGCTGTCTCGGTCAAACGTTTTATGGTTTAACGGAGTTTATTTTAGTCAGACTAAACGCGTTAAAAAATGCATAGTTCCATAAGAAAATCTCTACCTTGGCTGAATTGTTATTTATTTGTAGAGTCATTATTGAGTAGAAACGGAGGTCTATGATGGCCTCGCTTACTAGAAAATGCTGAACCCTGAGAGAAAACTGGTGGCGTGATTTTTGTGACTACGTGCTGACTACTCTTGCTGCTTGCAATTCGTTCTTTCTGAATGAAATCGTGTTTCGTTTTGTCTCAGGTTCCAAAATTTTAGGTCAGTCTCTAGTGTAGAATAACGTCGATGGCCTATTTACAAATTGGATGACGTCATCCAACATATATGTCATCTTGGATGAGTTAAAAAAGTAGTCCCTAAAATATTTGTGGGCCGTGTTGACATTGTGCCCTGATTATTTTATTAGTGGTCAGCAAAGTTTATTTTAACATTTCTATTTGCTGATTTTACAAATGTTAAACCCTGAACCGGGGACTAATGGACGTGCTGAGAAATGCGCGGAGCGCTAGCAGAGGTTTTGACCGTCGCCTACGTCTCCCAATTCAGCGAATAACGCCTAGCTTCGAGCTAGGTTTTACGGATCAGTCGCCTGAAAATCACTCAGTTGACAGGGCCGTTCCACCACAGGCGAATGGGGGAACCACAAAGCCTACACGGCCCGACTACGGCCGGCAACTAACTAACTAGACTACTCTAGGCTAGCCTTACGGCACAACAGCATAAAATTTGGCAATTTACTGACACGGGGCAGACGAAAAGTCAAAAACAGAACAGTGGGCAATAATTTAGAGACAAAACATGGTGGGGGAGGTTCTCACAAAATATAAAATGCGCCAAGCGCCTCAAAACCGGTTCCCTATATTTTACAAGTGAAACATACCCATCCGGTAGAATTTGTCGTTCGGGGGAGAGCAAGGGAAAAACCGACCGTACTCGTCGGACAACAAGCCTGGGGTCTACACTAAAGGAAGCGACAGTTAGAACGAAGTTGATTTAGAAAAACTGTTAGAGTTCCTCCCTGAACTTTACAATAACAAATAAAAGAGCCCAACTGTGTATGTGTAATTTTCCAACAATTTGGCAATGCGCAGGTGTACAATTTAAAGAGTAAAACTTAAACTTTCTGTGAAAATGATGGAGAAACTTTAGCTCTTGGCCTGGCTTGCTGCCACGTGGCACTTATTGCATCAGTAAGGCAATGCAAAGCCAATGCCTCACGTGATCATTGCACGAAAGAGAAGCTGTAAAATAATGAAATAAACATTGCCAAACTGCGTTTTTGATGTGCGCGCTGTAGTCGTGTGAATTTAGAGTGTAAAGAGACTATTTCTCATCGTGGAAATGTCAACCTCCACTAGTGGCAGCCCTCGCTAGTCCAACACAAAAATTCTAGAACGTGACCAAGAAGTAGTTTGTCCCAAAAAATCTAGTCTGACCAAAAATGCTGGACCCTGAGACAAAAAGAAACACGCGATTTCATTACAAAAAAAATGGCAAGCATCAAGAGTCAGAGCCAATAGTCATCGAAATCATGCACCTGTTTTGTCGCGGGTTTCAGCAATTTCTGTTCAGACTTTAAAATACAGCTAAGGTAAATGCTTTACACACAATTTTGTGCCTGCCCAGAAAATGGTTGTACCTATGTATTGTGTAAATGACCCCGTAGCGATAGACAGTGATAATGAGAACAAGCTCTTCTGCTGAGTGAGAAGTGGTCACATTGAGAGGCCTGAGTGTCAATATTCCAAAGGAAATATTAAACGCGGCCAAATCTTGTGGATCAAATGATTTCAAACAACAAATTCTGAACACATTATCTGCTGAGTAGTTCCAAACCAAACCCAATCCAAAGCTTTTGAAATAGCAAAAATTACCAAAGCTTAGCACGCTTTTGGAGGAGAAAACTTTCGTCAAAAACAGTACTTTTAAAAAATAAGTCTCACCGAGATTTGAACTCGGATGACTGGATTATCGATCCACAGTGTTAACCATTACCACTGAAGCTGTCTTGTTAGACCACTGAAGCTGTCTTGTTAAGTTCGACTGATGTAAGTTCTTTGTCAAGCGGAATGTAAATTATGAACTACTATCTTAAACAAAAACTGTTCGTATGTGCTTGATATTCGATAGTGTTGATACAAATTCAACAAGTCCAATAGGTAAATCCATTTTTAAAAGCTAAACCACTTTTGCACGCTTCACGACATTTTTCACTTATCGTAATCACTGTGATTTTGTTGATTTGATTAAAGTCAAAATGCAGTTAACACATCTGCTAGCCCGGTTGGCTCGGTTGCTGGTGCGTCGCGCATCTACAGAGCATCTGATTGCAGATCAAACCGTCGGCAGTTCGATTCTGCCCAGGAGCTGCATATTTTGCGACTTGCGGAAATTCCAGCCGCTGAAAGTTCAGGTGTGTTGGTGTTTGTGCGATGCGTGCAGAACACCGAGGTACCTGCACTTCTAGTGTTAAATAACACTAGAAATTCGACCTACCCGAATTTACGTAGGACGATGAGATTCTGAATATAGTTACGCGGCCCCTGAGGGGGCCGCGTAAAAAAGGACAGGAAAAATAAAAAAATCAGGCATGATGCTTTTTGTAGAACCTTATTAGAAAAGTAGAAGCATGCAAATTGTCATGTTTGTGTTGTCAGGTAACGGACGGGGGTATTTTAATAGCCAAACTGGTATAGCGAAACATTGGCACTAAAAGCGGGTATAAAACTTCGCAGTCAAGAGTGTCGTAAAAATGTTATAAATTTTATTACAGAAAATATATACATCTTCATGCGAAACTTTGCTAATCAGATTTGATGCTTAAATGTTATAAAAAGTTAATGCAACGATTTATATGTGTTTCTTTCGAAAACGTGAACTAAAACTATTTCCTTTTTGACTAATTGAAGTAAAAATTCGGTTATACATTTTGTAGTGTATATACGTGTTTGCCAATTGTGAGATAAAAACAGCATTCAACTAAAGTCTGATCAGGGCCCGATTTATCGAAACATCAAATGTTCGTCGTTGAAAATGTTCGTCGTTGAAAAAGCAAATGTTCGTCGTTGAAAAACAAATGTTCGTCGTTGAAAAAGCAAATGTTCGTCGTTGAAAAACAAATGTTCGTCGTTGAAAAACAAATGTTCGTCGTTGAAAAACAAATGTTCGTCGTTGAAAGTTGGTCGTTGAAATTGTTCGTCGTTGAAAAATTTTTCAACGACGAGCTTTGGTTTTTTCAACGACGAACATTTTGAACGACGAACATTTTGAACGACGAACATTTGATTTTTCAACGACGAACATTTGTTTTTTCAACGACGAACATTTGATTTTTCAACGACGAACATTTGTTTTTCAACGACGAACATTTTTCCTATAATTACGTGTTATGTTCGTCGTTGAAAATGTTTCGATCAATCCAAAATTTTCAACGACGAACATTTTCAACGACGAACATTTTGCTTCGATAAATCGGACCCAGTAGTTGATGAACCCTGAAACAAACAGGTGGCGTGATTTTTGTGACTACTGACTACTCTTGATGACCAAAATTTGTTCTTTTCGTAATAAAATCTCGTGTCTCCTTCTGTACCAGGGTCCACCAATGTTTCGGTCAGATTTTAGTTTTTTGTTGTGTTTTAGATGCAATTATCAAGAGTACATAATAGTGTATCACTCTATATAGAAGATCTTTAATATAGAGTGAGACACTATTATGTATTCTTGGTATTATTGTTGATTGTTTAGATTCGGGTGATCAACGCGTTTCGCAGTTCCAGTGAGGCGGGCAGCAGCAGCGGTGGCTACGCCCCGCCCGGTCAGCGTCGTTTTCGACAAATCGCTCGCGGCATGTCACTCAAGACTCGACACGAACACGCGGGCAGGAGTTACTCCACCCCCACAGGCGTGACCATCGAATACCCTCCGGTCTGCAGATCGACCGCCGTCTAAGCTCGACTCACTGTCCTGTTCACTTTTCGCTGACTCCTTCTGAAATCCTCGAACCTCGCTTCCTCGACTTGGTGTGATTCTCTCGACCACTTGCCCTGACCAGACGAACCCGTCTGTCCAATCAAACCGCACCACTGGTCGACCACGTGACGATTCGAACCAATGAACACTGACCATAAGGCATGCAAATTAAGGTACTGCTTGTAGCTATATCAAAACATATTAGTAGTGTCAAATACTTTGGCTACTTTTGACAAGCGTTTGACACTATTTTTGTGCTTTTAGTTTTTTGAATATCGGTTCTGTTTTATGTACGATTCCTAATGTTTGTTTGATATTTTAAATCGTACCCGTTTGATATTATTCTCATATTCTATTGTATTTCGGCATCTGATTATTCTACCTCTTTTTGTGCTAATTCAAAAATTCTATATCTGTTTATTTTACCAAATATGAATTATTAATTGTTATTAAGCTTAGTTAAACTCACAAAAACCCATGTTAAGCATCATATGTACTTTATTAATCATAGACTTACCTGATCTGAGTTTAGACTGTAAACGCAGTTCTATATTTTGTAATCCACTTCGTGGATTGCTTGGATTAAGTATGATACGAGGGTTTATATACAGCATTTGCGTCAGGCTCTAAGCCAATCAGATTTGAGCCTCGTCACGTGACACTAGGCACTTCATTTTTAAATGAGCCTAAGCAATAGCCTATGCTGAGCCAAAGATAATTTCAGACAAGTGCTGTATAAGGCAAAAGTAAGTAGTAGTTTGAGGAAATTGCTGTATTATAATTGACCCACAAAAACATGCAGTCAGCGAGCATCCGTGAGTGATATAGTTGAACCATCGAAAAAGAGTGACCGACACTCGGTAGAAGAATTTTATCTCTGACAATAAACTTTGCGTCAACTGCACTGCATAATCTTCATTGGTGCAGCGCAGTTAAACCGATTAAGAATTGAATTAGTTAAATTAGGCTTAGTTTAATCGGTTTAAGCTAATCTTCAGCTAAATGATGAGGTGCACTCCACCGTATGTATATTAAGAATCTACATAACTTTAGCTTTAAGATTAAGCTTTAACGTTACAGTTGTGTACTTCGAAGATTGTTATCGACTTTTTGATTGTTTTTTATTTTTAGTTATATTTTCTGGCACTGTTGTAATGTGAATTGTGTGCATTCCTTTACTGTTAATTCCTGCACTTCTGTGAAACTATTTACTTGTGATATTTTGTTTGTTTTCTTTTGCTATAGTTTATTATTTAGTGGTATTATGTATTTAATATTTTATATATGTGTATATGATGATCTATATCAAACTTGACTATAAAATTACAATCGACGTTTAGCACAAATTTATAAGACGCTGTCAACTTGAGCCTGTATTATATTATATTTTATATGTAATTATTAAAGGAAACGTTTAGTTTTTTCCAATTGTTCAAGACTTATTTTAATTTTTTTGATAGATTTTGAGCTGGTGCGTTATGTGTGTCGATCGTTGCTTCTATCAATCAAATTTAATTGCTATTTTTTACATATATCATAATCCAGACAAGAGCATCTATCTTTGCTACAGCACAGGCAGGCTGGAGAGTCTCACTCTTCGTCTATACGGTGTGAGACACTATTAAGTTGCTCTTGATAAAAGAGAAAAGTGCCCATTCTCTGAACCTTGCTCGCAGAAAAAGAAACTACTGTAAGGCTCAATTCATACTTACAGCCGTATGTCCGTTCAGCTGGCAAAATTACTAATTAATCACGTCACGGATGGTATATAAAATCCGATTGTGACTTGATTATTTAGTAATTTTGCCGGCTAAACGGACATACGGCAGTAAGTATAAATCGACCCTAATCCGGAAACTGAAATTTGTGGTACTTCTTAAGGGGGCGCTCCGGGAATCAAGGATTTGGGCCGTAATTTTTAAAAACAGCCAAAATGACCTATCATTCTTGAAGGAAAGTTGCCCAAAATACTATTTCTGATGTTTTGACGTGCATATCTCCATAGCAAAAAATTTGGAAAAAATTGGACAATTTACTGATTTTATTCAACTTTTACAAAAATTCAGCAAGTAAGTCAGTGCATCAACGCTTTTTGAGGTTTTGCAAACAAACGATACGTAGATTTTATTAGTCATAGTAAAAAATTAAAACAATTTTATTGCGTTCTGTGCAAAAAAATCGCACAAGAAACCATTTTCAGAAGCAGCAGACTCAAATATAGGCTGTGTCAAGAGTACATAATAGTGTCTCACTCTTTATAGAAGAAGAGTGAGACACTCTCCTTTCTGCCTGTGTTATAGCGCAGGCAGATGCGCTCGTCATTTCCAGCCCACATGTTGCCGTTTTATGCAACATGTGGGTAGCCAATCAGGAGCGACCTTTGCTTCTGATTGGCTGTACGCTTGTGCACTTCCTCCAATCAGCACGCAGGCGGCCTCACGTGCTATTGCCTGAAAATTGTCAAAAACACATTTAACTTACCAGTTAACATTATATCCAGCACATACTAGCAATAATTCCTGAAAACGGTGATAAAAATGTAGGCAAAATACAATTCGGAACAAAAAAACAATAAAAACCCCAACCCGACCGATCCTGGCAAAATTTAACAATGAAATAGCTGTAATGGCGGCCAGTGTGCTGATTGGAGCACGTGAGGCCGCCTGCGTGCTGATTGGAGCACGTGCACATGCGTCCAGCCAATCAGAAGCGAAGGTCGCTTCTGATTGGCTAACCACATGTTGCATAAAACGGCAACATGTGGGCTGGAAATGACGAGCGCATCTGCCTGCGCTATAACACAGGCAGAAAGGAGAGTGTCTCACTCTTCTTCTATAAAGAGTGAGACACTATTATGTACTCTTGGCTGTGTGAATACAAAACCAATTCTTCGGCATTAGATTATAAAATGCTGGTAAGATATTTTTCTACAAAATTTTGCACAATTATAGCCTAGGGCTCTGCGCAGTTGAACAATTTTTTAGTTTTTTAAAATAAAGCTTAGAAATTTTTTTATATGAATTTTATTGCTCAGAGTTCGACTTCGAAAACACATAATGACATTTTTTATCCAAATCCGACATAAATGTTAAAAACCAAAATAATGTTCAACTAGAGAAGCGAATAAGCTACATTTTGGTATATAAAGTGTGACTATACGCAAAGTATAAGCAGAGTTATCGTTTGCCGAAAATTCACTCACGTTTGGTGCTCTGGGAGTCACGTGACATGATCACGTGATTTGAAATTTTGCTTCCAGTGTTCTTTTGTGCCATAGTACATATATGTATAGTAAAGTTTGACATTTGCCAATGTTTTTGCTAGTTTTCGATGTAACCCCCGATTCCCGGAGCGCCCCCTTAAAATCCTTGAACTGTCTAAATCGGCATGTTTTGGCTGTTGTGTGCTTCATTTAGTTTTGATTCCTCTGACTGCGTCATTTTTATCTCTAGTCCGTTTCTGTTCCGTTATGCTATTTTTGCTGTTGATAACTTTTTGCCATTCATTACACCTTAGTAAACATTACTGTTTCCATTGTATCTGTTTCCATTTTATAGCAGGATAATAGATCAATTTGGAATATTTTCCAAGCCTAAGTGATGCATTAGAGCCAGTCGGATTGCCTAGGTCATGTGCCTCTGGTTACTTCCAAACACAATAACCTATTATTATCGACTGAGAGCAGGGCCCAATTTCGCGAAACCAATTTTTTCCGTTAGAACTTAGCTAATAGAGCTTTTTGTTAGTTTATAGACGTGTATACGGCTTTCCTAAATGAGGTCAAAATTTTCAGGTTTCAATTTAATTTAGTCAGAATATTTTAAATAATAATTTATTGAGAAAGTTTTCAATTTATTGATACGGCTTTAATGAAATTATGGCCAATGCTGCAGCATTCTCTATGAGTAGCCTATGTCTATTTTATTTAAGCAATTTAAGGAAACAATTTATGACTTTTGGGACCCATTCCTTTAGCGGATCAAAGGGTTAATTTTAATCGGACTAAACGGTTTAAAAATTAAGGTTGCAAACGCCATTTCAAAACCTCATGAATCCTGATTAAACGGTTTCAACTTTTAGCGTGCTGAATTTTAGTCAGACTCAACGGACTTAAATACAGGGGTGGACGCGGGTCGTGGGTACCAGCGGGTTGAGTTGGGCTGGGTCGGAAAATTTGAGCCGTAGGTCGACCCGCTTCAGGCTGCGCGGGTCGAAAAAATTTTTTCCGACCCGTGTAAACTGGAACCTGAAGAAATTGTCGACAAGGTCCCTCCCTTGGTTTTTAGCGTCCTGCCAAAAAAATTTCTGATAGACGTCTCCAATTGACAAAATTTGGCCTAAAAATTAAAAAATTCTAAAATATTTTTCCTGGGGGCTGCTGCCCCAGACCCCTGCAAACTCTATGGCTTACCATTCCTTGTTGTTAATTTTCATGAAAGCTTATATGCATGTGTAATATACTGTCTGATATAAAATTCCTATCTTGTGTTTTTAATTTACCTGTCGGAAAAATTTTTTGATTACGTCTCCAGTTGACCAAATTTGTCCAAAAAAAAATAGAAAAAACGCCATTTTTCCTGGGGGCTGCCGCCCCTAGACCGCTGCAACAGTTATGTAGTTTATTTACTTTAAACGACCAAATTTACATTTTGTCATGTAAGCCACTTAGCCAATAAGTGTAAAAATAATTGGATTCTGGGGGCTGAGCTCAGACCCCGCAATAGTGAGTTTAAATAAGTCAGCAAGGACAAGGTCCGACCCCCCTTTTCAAAATCCTGGCTACACGCCCCTGTATAATGTACGTTATTGTTAGTGGTGGGTCAAAGTGGGTCGCGGGTCGGGTTTTACGGCGCGGGTTGGGTCGCGGGTTACCCACGAGGGTCGAGCCGTGGGTTGGGTTGGGTCGCGGGTCGAAAATTTTGACCCGCGTCCACCCCTGCTTAGGTATGTTAAGCGTGCATGTTAAATCCAGTTAAAGTCCAGCGGTAGGTACATAGTTTTGGAATTGGGTCAAACTAAATTCAGCCTCAGACTTATTTTAACTCGTTTAGTCCGTTTAACCAGATTTGCTATTCCTAAACCTCGGCCTAAAATAAGTCCAGTCCATTAATCCTGTAAAGGAAAGTGCCCTTAGTTTTCAACACTTGTACCCAATTCTCCACTCGACATGGTCCTAGCCTTGGACGATTCCACAATTCATGGTTTGCCCCAGATCGGCACTAAGCGGGGCTGGAGACGTGTGTTGTGGGGGGTGCTGTTCCTGCTCGCCATTGGGTTCGTTTCAGTCTCCATGTACAGGGCCATTCTGGAGTACAGCAGTGCCGCTTACGGAATCGCGGATGACCGACGACCAATGGACAACCGAAACATAGCCATGCCGACCTTGGCTATTTGTCCGCCTACCAGGTTTAGCGCACTTTCGCCTATGTAAATATATATACACTGACAAACGCACTGAACCAAAAGTGCACCTTCAAGCTTAATTGTTCTTATCTGAGATTGGGGTGCCTTGGGGAGTAACATATTATGTGAAAAAGGTTAGGGTGCTTTGGGAGAGTAACGTATGTGAAAATAAGCAAAATTAGAGAACTTTGATTTTTGACCTGGGTAGCCTCCCCCCTTAAAAGGGTACTGGTGTCATAAGCACGCCACAACAGCAAAGGTGGTTATTAACAAACCAAGTGAAATACTTAACTCAAATTTGAATTTTTAATTATTTCTGCAAATTTACGCATCAAAAAGTGTCTTCTTTATGACTAAAATCTTTTTAGATTCAATGCCGCAAAAGTTCGTCACTATTTTCCAAGCAGTGCTGTAAACGCCAGCATATATCTGAGCGCTATGTTCAGCGCCCCTTTTGTTTTCGAGCACATGAAAATACCAGATAATCGGGCATATATCAATCAAATTAGCTCCGAAATGGAGTCGAAAACTGGTCCAATAGAAACTGTTCTGGCAGAGCGAACGTGGCCAATCGAAGATTTGATTCAGGCATTATCCGACAAATGCGAGGATTTGATTCGCTACTGTGGGTTGGGAAAAAGCAGCGAGAATATGGACTGCTGCAAGGGTCATATTTACAGTCAGCAGGGGTTGTGTCCCATTGTCAGGGGGGAAAACGACGGACAAGCCGCAAGTAAGCATGAAACTTACTGCAGATCGGTGTTTTTGCAATTTTTATTAGTTATGTACTTTACTACGAACTATAAAAGCCAACGGGGTTCCGTCCCATGTAGCCAACACTTTAAAACAAGCGTTTGTTGCTCCAAACGCTCTGTTTCAGTTTAGCTTCATATAGCTCTAGAATGAATTAAAACTGCCGTTTAGAAGGCCACTTAACACTAGGGCAAAAAAATCAACCCATTTTCATTTAAGTTAAAGTTAAAGTAAAGGCCATTGCTTCAATTTGAGTTAAAGTTACAGTTAAAGTAAGGATCAGGCATCAATTTAAGTTAAAGTTAAAGTAAGCCGAAAATCAATGACCTTTATATAACTTTTATTAAAATAACTTTAATTTACAGTCAAAGTAAGGTTGTGTTAATTTAAGTTAAAGTTACAGTTAAAGTAAGACCTCTAACTTTTTTTGGAGTTAAAGTTAAAGTTAAAGTAAGACCCCTAATTTTTTTAATTTCAGTTAAAGTTAAAGTTTAACTTTTTTGCCCTACTTAACACTTCAAATCATTAAGTTTTGTCTCAGGGTAGTTTTGCTAAGCTATGAATATGATTAGCCAAGATTGAATTTAAACAGCCTTTGCATTCCATTGTGAAGTCCCCACTCCCCAGTCCTCAGAATAAACTATCGAATACCATATATGCTCTACAAATAGTGTTTACTGACACCATAATAATGTACACGCTCGAGCCAGTTTCAGTTTTTGTGTAAATTTTAGCTCAAATAATCGAGCTGAATTTAAACCCAGTGGAGGATCGTTTACCCGAGTCCAACTCAGCCTATTACGATGGCGTCAAAGTTGTGATGTTGGACAACGACGATCAAAATCACTTGTTGGTCCCCACTGGGTTTCTGGCTCGAATTGTTCTGTCAGAAATAGAGCTGAATTTGCTGCAGCATTGCGACAAGCATCGCACTCAAAAGCGAAACGAGTGCAAGCACCAGTGCTTGCTAGATCGACTGCACAACCTCACCGCTTGTTCATGTGTTCCGATCGAGTCTGTAAATTACACGCGTCGGTTGCAACCAAACATCTGTCGTGTGAACAGACTGAACGAATGCTTGGCAGCTGGCAGTTCGGTGGTTCAATTCGACAAAGTTTGCAAGGAAAAATGCCAGCCTCGATGTCGCCGGATGGAAGTGTCGGCGCAAATCAGTCTGATTAGGTGATTTGAAAATGATTTATTTACCTTTTGAGCCCCTCAGGAAAAGCTTAAAGGAAGCTGAAGAATAATTCTATATACCTGCAATGTAATATATATTACATGGACATTACACAATAGGGTACCATGTAATGTATATACCTACTAGTACTACTAATGTATATACCTACTACTGTATGGTACCTACATAGTACATATATTACGTTACATTCTAGTGTAACGTAATATATGTACTATGTACATAGGTACCATACATGGGCGTGGGGGGGATTAGCGGGACTGATCCCCCCCACACCCGACCTCGCTCCCCGCCAATGTTTTGAAGATGGCTCGCGAATCAAAAACGGCCGAACGGCCGGAAAAGTTGCTTCGCGTTCGCACCCCCCCCTCCCCGCTCGGTGGCTCCCCCCCAGACTTCCTCAGCTGCACATGTGTGGTAGGTACCCACTAGAGATCGGCCGTTAAGCCAAGTGTCGGCCCCGGGCCGGCCCGGGGCCGCAGCCATTTTCACCGGGCCGGCCCCGGGCCGGCCCCGGCCCGGCCCGGACCTGGCATCGGCCCCGGGCCACGTGGCAGCGGGCCGGCCCGGTCGGCCCGGGGCTGGCCCGGTCGGCCCAGTCGGCCCGGCTACTGCCCGCTGTTTGCCGGGAATCGGCCCGGGACCGGCACGGTCGGCCCGGTGGGCCCTGGCTGGCTTGATCAGTAATACAGACTGCTAAAGTCCAAGGACGACTGTAGCTCACTAATAATTTACATACAACTGTAACGTAGGAGTGTAACGTTTTGCATTACAAACACAAAGCTGCCCCTTAAAGTAGCAGTGTTATTCCCCAGCTGTTGCTTTGATTAGCGCGAGCTCTCGGACCTTACACTCTAGCTGTAGAATGAATTAATGAATAGCAGACGCTGAACGGAAAGCTAAAATATTGAAACTTGTATCAGTCTTGATGTAGATGGGGTGCACCCCACCAAATAAATCAATAAACTTAAGTCTCAGCTTGAGCGTTTACAAAAAGCTTCAACTGCACTAATCCTCACATTGTTGCAGCGCACTTGAGTCAAATTATAAACTTGAGCCTGAGATATATAAGTATAGTTCACCCGCCGTTGGTTTTAGTTCCCGCTCACAGCACTTGCTGTTAAATACATTCATATTAAACTGAAGACAAAGCTCGCTAGTTGCCGTGAAGACCAGTTGCTCTACGGGGGTTTGTTTGTGACGTCCATTCTGTATGTATAATTTCATTTGATTGGTTCGAGGCTGAAGCTCCACCCCGCGGCCCGGTCGGCCCGGCCGGCCCGGTCGGCCCGGTCGGTTCGGTCGGCCCAGGGCCGGCCCGCTGCCACGCGGCCCCGGGCCGGTGGTGAGCCGCGGGCCGCAGTGCAGCCGGGCCGGGCCGGGGCCGGGCCGTCTGACTGAGCGTCGGCCCGGGGCCGGCCCGGTCCGGTCGGCCCGGTCGGCCCGCGGCCCGCCACCGGCCCCGGCCGATCTCTAGTACCCACCTACCAAAACTTAACACACAGTTTTGAGCAAAACTAAGGTAGTCTTGAAGATTTTGTAGGTTGACTACAATGATATTGTCAAGGGTTACCTAGGTATAATATTAACGCTACATATTACAAGATTCTAAAACTAGTGTTTGTGAGCGGCCGGAATTTTCGGCTGCCCGGCCTGATGGTTGCCGGCCGGCTCCGGCCGGCCGGCCGAAAAAAGCCGGCGCCGGCCGGCTGAAATCAGGCCAGCTAGATTCAACCGACTGACAAAATTAGGCCGGCATAACAATTCGGCAGGCTAAGTTTATGCCAAAATGACACCTCTGAACTTGGATCAATTGGTTTTATCCAAAAATTTAGCCGCTCCGACCGGCCGGCCAGCCGGTTTTCGCGGCCGGTCACAAACACTATCTAAAACATCGTTGTGAACACATTTTAGTTTATCCGAAAAACCGTCCAAAGAACCCTGGCACAGCAACAA
Source organism: Trissonchulus sp. WLG1_4 (assembly GCA_030248245.1). Lineage (NCBI taxonomy): Eukaryota > Metazoa > Nematoda > Enoplea > Enoplida > Ironidae > Trissonchulus > Trissonchulus sp. WLG1_4. Next base: position 5,414 of record JASANF010002010.1, on the reverse strand, counting down.
GACGGGATACGAGCCCATGCCCTCGATTGTTTTGCAAGTCAGCCAACATTCCAGCACGCGCCACGTCCAAAAAGAATACCGCATCGTGCCTTTCTCAAAACTACTGGCCAATTTTGGTGGCATTATGGGTCTCTGGGTAAAAAATGATAGCTGATGTTATTGTTGTTATTGGTACTGTTCAAGGTGGTAGTTTGTTACCAACGCTATCGCAGTGGCAGTAGCCTTACGTTACTAAATTGGGTACTTATTAACCTTTTACCGCTTAGAGGTTGTTTCTCTAGGCACTAGGCAGCCTGACTCTTGCACCCTTTTGGTTTTTAGCCTCTCTCGAGTTCCGTGCGTTGTAGATTGCAAACCGCCGATTAGAGAGAATTTAATGGTGCACAAAACAATCAGCCGATTAAGGGTATAGGATGCACCTTTTTTGAGTTGTTAGCCATGAAAAAATCTGGGCCTGATTTATAGAAACATCAAATGTTCGTCGTTGAAAAAGCAAATGTTCGTCGTTGAAAAACAAATGTTCGTCGTTGAAAAACAAATGTTCGTCGTTGCAAAACAAATGTTCGTCGTTGAAAAACAAATGTTCGTCGTTGCAGTTCGTCGTTGAAATTGTTCGTCGTTGAAAAATTTTTCAACGACGAGCTTTGCTTTTTAGAACATTATTATGTTCTAAAAGACAAAAGCTCGTCGTTGAAAAAATGTTCAACGACGAACATTTCAACGGAGCTCAAGACATCCGTTGAAATGTTCGCCGTTGTTTTTCAACGACGAACATTTGTTTTTCAACGACGAACATTTGTCCTATAATTACGTGTTATGTTCGTCGTTGAAAATGTTTCGATCAATCCAAAATTTTCAACGACGAACATTTTCAACGACGAACATTTTCAACGACGAACATTTGTTTTTCAACGACGAACATTTGTTTTTCAACGACGAACATTTGTTTTTCAACGACGAACATTTGTTTTTCGACGACGAACATTTGTCCTATAATTACGTGTTAGGCTCGATTTATACTTTCGTCCGTATGTCCGTTTTGCCGGCAGAATGACGTCACTAGCAGCCTAGTGCAGTGGATCAGCCAGCGCATGTGACGTCATTATTTCGTCATTTTGTCGGCTGAACGGACATACGGACGAAAGTATGAATCGAGCCTTATGTTCGTCGTTGAAAATGTTTCGATCAATCTAAAATTTTCAATGACGAACATTTTCAACGACGAACATCTTCAACGACGAACATTTTGCTTCGATAAATCGGGCCCTGAAGAATCAATTTGAAGATCAGTTGACTGGAATTATAAGCTAGTCAAAGTTTTATAGCGCCGGATTGAGCATTCATCACGTGTGAGGTACTCAATAGTACACGGTACCCACAATTTCCTTTGCGCACGCAGATGTTAATTTTTCAGAAAAAATAATTTTGTTGAAGCAGCCGAAAAATCAAAAATTTGCATATGTTAGGTACATTTTGATGCTTTTACAACCCTTTAATGTTTTTCATGAGATTCTGAAGGTTTCTATTACTGTCTTGTCACTTATATTCACACTATTACCGATTGAGTACTAGCTATTTACTGAAGTATATTACGCTCTGAATGGCTGCTCTAAGCTTTACCCCTTGGCCCTTACCGGTAGTGTTTGTGACCGGCCGGAAAAAAGCAGGCGCCGGCCGGCCGGAAAAAAGCGGGCGCCGGCCGGCCGGCCGGCCGGAGGCTTTCGCGGCCGGTCACAAACACTACTTACCGGAGACATTATTACCTAATACCTATATACTCTTGCTATTACCTGTACATGTATTCTTATTATGCTATTACCCACCTATTCTGTTCTAGGTGGGAGCCTCTGTGCTGAGCATCCTACAGTTAATCATCCAGCTTTGCACGGAATATGGGGTCGGCGTTGCCGGGAAAACCAGGTTCTCTTGCCTGCCCAAATTGCCGGGGATAGCTGTGATTCTGGTGGTCGCCTTTTTGGGTCTAACAATTGTCCTCTTTTTTCTCACTAGTAAACGCATATGAATCGAAACAGAAACACTGTATACCATGAAAATATAAATACTGAAATCATAAAGCAAATAACAGTTTACTTTTTGTTGGTATTTATACTGTCTTACTTTGCTAAAGGGGTAATTTTCCCGAGACTGTTACATACAGTGTTGATTAAATAATAAAAACTACCTGTAATTTATTGCGTATCTGCCAGCTGAACGGCATGCGGTTATTCAAACAAGCCGCCAATTCAATGTACAATAAATTCATTTCATAAGTCATTTCTAATAGAACTCAACAAAAGGGCAATAGTTTTGACTTTTTAAACAACGGTCACATTATTTACGTTATTAATATTATTGTTATTGGTTCGCCGATTGGGTTCATTTTCTGCGGATTTGGGACTTTTATCAGCCCTTTCCGTTACCCCTGTTTCCTCTGTCAAATTGCCCGTCATAACGGCAGCAATATTAAGCACGGCGTCTTCGAAATCCGAGTCCGACCCCCAATGAATCTGGGGGACCAACAGTCCGATCCGTTCCCCAAATCCCCGGGTGATTCGCACCACGTCATCTTGCATTAGCTTGAAGCACATTGCGATCAGAGCCATGCCCAGAAGCAGATAGATAGAGCAGGCAATCAGGCGCTTGTGCGAACCCTCACTGACCGATTTGCCAGGAACCAAGTCGCCGAAACCTAAACTAGAAAATGTAGTGATAATATAAGGACGATGCGCAGAGATTACATATTATCGCACATTATATATGCTGCAACAATTTTGCTGAAACTTGGCAGAAATATTTGCCTTTAGATAGATTTGCGAAATATAGAAAGAACAGTTTCTAACATTTCACTGAACAAGTTTTACAGTCGTGCAAAATCGACTGCTTTGGCGACACTACCCCCTTAAATAATTAACAACAAACAGCTGCTTAGCCATTGTACTCCAATCAGCCTCCGTAGATTGGGATCGACTTGTGTTGGTGCCGAGCAACTCTGAAGTCGAGAGGATGGTTAAAAAATAACTAACATCGAACAAATATTATAAAGCCGACGGCACTCTAACTCTGCCTGAAACGAAAACACCAACACTAACGGCTAACTGCATACTCCATTCGAAATAATAAGCCGAAACGCTTTTGTCTATTTTTCACAGCAGCTGACCAAAATTTGTCTTTGTCCCTGTTCTTGTGTCCTTCAGGATGTCTATAAATCGGGCTTGATTTATACTTGGAAAACTACCTAACATTTACATAACGGTCCAACGGTCCGGATAATAGGTGATACCAACCAAACACTCACCAATAGTGGTGGTAGTGATGAAGCAGAAATAAGCCCCATCAAACAAACTCCACTTTTCCCACACCGCAAACAGTACCGAGCCCCCCACAATAAAAGCCACCACAGTCAGTAACCCCACAGAAACGGGCATCCGGGCTGTTTTGCGGAAATTAGACGCCGCCCGTCGAAATGATTTCATGCTCAACTCTTCAGAAGGGACCCTAGATCTGAGGGTAGTGTTGGTGGTGCGGTCATCGAAGGGGAAGGCGGAGGGGGGGTTAGGGGGGGCTGGCTGATAGGAAGGGGATTTGGGTGGGTAGGGGTCGCCAGAAAGGAGGGGCTGCAGACAGTCGTGCTCGTTGCTGGCCGACCTGTCGTCTGCCTCTTGGTCCACATCTGAAGTAAAACAAGTTGAAAAAAGTCTGAAAAAATTATCTTGAATATCTATATTAATATTATTCTATATTAAGAATATCTTGAAAACAGAAGCATATACCTACTATATGTAATTTAGCATTTCACTAATACCAAAAGTACATATTAGGGAGGAGTATGACACTCTTCCTTATTCTAGATAATCGGCCATACGGATGCCTCGGCCGAAATAGCGCTTTTGCGCCTGATGTCACTGGGGGTACCGCCCTCAAATCAAGACATGTCTCAAATCAGGGATGTGTCTTGATTTCAGTGGGGGGAGAGGGAGAATTCTTAAAGTGGGTCATCGGAAAATGTTTTGAACCTGTCGTATGACATTTGCGACGGTTGCATATTTGAAGCTTCCATTATTAGATCTTAGATTAAGCTTCAGGCTTAGGCTTAGGCTTAGGGCTCAGGCATCCTCCTTTTCTTCTCTGATCACCCACTTTAAGATACCCGGCAGTGGGCATTCTCCCCCCTCCTTTGAGCACACTGTCGGCTCTAAATATGTGGTGAGCTAGTAGTGTGCTTAAGGTGGTAGTTTCGTATATGCAGTTTTTGTCGCGATTCGCTCGAACCAACAGCTAACTTTATGAAATTTGGCACACGTATGAAGCACTTTTAGGCCAACATATGGGCAAATTATAGGCAGTTACACTATAGTTGTTACAAAAAAAGTAGTGTTTTTGACATTTTTTGGCTATTTTTACAATATTTCGTGATTTTTAAACAACTTTTTCTCAAAAACAGTATTGATTTTCACTAAATTAAAAAAAAGGAATCTAGATATTTTACTTAAGATCAGTTTGGAACGTTAAAACGCAACTGTTTTCAGGAAATTAACACTTTCTGAATTCAACTCCAATTTTCACTTTAAAATGATGTGATGTAAAATTTAAGCTGCGCATATCTTCAAAACTCGGCACCAAACTAGATAAAGTTGTACTACAGTGTTGTGTCAAAACTCATGTTACCCACTGTTATATAATCAGGGTTATGAGCTCAGAAGTGTATCACCCCCATTTTTGACAAAAAATGCTCGAAAATACGTGACAAGAGGTGATGTTCTATATTCGTTTTACCTAGCTTCCGTATTGTCGTTTGAATGTATCAGCGGTCATATTGAAAGACAATAGGTCACTTTCTAGACTATGGTGGTTGAATTTATTGCCATGGTTGCCATGGCAACGCATACACGTTCATTAAACCAAGAGTACATAATGGGAAGAGTATGAAACTCTTTCAATCGGCCAGCTTGGCAGCGCGGTAGATGCGTTGCACAATAACGGCCAAAACTTAAACCAAATGGGTACCCCTACCCAATGGGTACCTGGTACCCAAACGGGTCCTGCAGGTACCCAAATGGGTACTCCAGCGTTCTGGTGGGCCCTGCAGGGTACCCAAATAGTACCCCTCCCCGACTCGGTACCTGAGGTACTGGGATACCAGGTACCCAACTGGGTACCTGAGGTACCTAAATGGGTACCAGGTACCCAAATGGGTACCCCCTTATCAGCCAATCAGATTGCAGCAGCCTGTAGCTCCGCCTACGAGCAAGCTACCGTAATCCCACGTGCAGCGGTATATGTGACGTTGCGAGTAATGCTGTCTTTACATTTTTTAGCATTTTTCTGCCCCAAAGACTTATTATAAGACCTAAACAAAGTCTTGTTTTACTGATGGAACTTTACAAAACGATTTTAATTAACAAAGACGCAGCTGA
>JASANF010002005.1:0-14596 GCA_030248245.1 Trissonchulus sp. WLG1_4 | reverse complement strand
GCAAAAATGCTTCAACTAAGGTGCTCTACTTAAAAAATAGGTCGACTATCCCGCCCCAACGAGCATTTTAACCCCAAAATTGCATTCATTGAAATTGTTAAAAGCAATACAAAAGGTGCCGAAAAGTTCATAAAATTCTTACAAACGGTGATGACAAGCGCCATTTCAGCCAGATAATTACAGGAAATTTGGTTGAAGTTTGAATGAATTTTATAAGAATGATAGTTAAAAATTTCCTAAATGCATTTGAATTTTTGGAAATTCAGTGAAATTCGAAAATTGTTAGATAATTCATTAAAAATTTGCTAATAAGTTGATAATTTTTGGTTGAAGTGTAGCTGAAATTTGCAAGAAAATTGTAAGATGTTGAAAAATGGTCGATAACTTCGGCTTATTTGTCAAAATTGTGGGTGATCTTCGCATAAAAGCTACAAGAAGTCAGTTTTGCAAATAATTTTCTTGCAATTATCTTGCGGTTTTCGGGGGAACCCGGGTTCCTGTGGGGCCCCTCTGGTCAAATTTATGGTAAAAATTTATGCAAGCAATCTGGTTTTAATTTGGTGTGTGCACGTGCCTGGGGGAGGGGTACATGCTGGCCAAAGTTCAGGCAAATCGGTTGGGTATTACCCGAGATATGAAAAATCGTCTCCCGCAAACTCGCATTTTTCCGTCTTTTTTTTCCCGGCGCCATAACTCAAGAAATCCTTCTTGGTGAGGCACTTTTTTATGTTTTTTACATTTGTTTTGGTCGGCAATAGTGTCATCATAAAGATTTTATTCTAAGCTTTTGCCGTTTTGGCTCTGCTGGGAGGGGGAAAAGCCCTTTTTTGGGCCTCGAAAAATAGGGTGCAGATAGCGCGAATAGGGTGCAGAAAGCACTAACGTGTTGCAGGGCGACTGCTATTCCGACGCAACTCTTGTCCGCTTCATTTAGCAAGCTGAGTTTCCCTATTCGGCTGCAAAACTTGTCCCGGTTATTTGACAAGCTTATTAGCATGTTTCCGTTGTAGATCAACCAACTTTCCTATTCTACCCACACTGCTGCCCTTGGTGAAAGGGCATTTTTATAATAATATATGTATATATATAATTTTTGCATACATTGACAGTTAACGTCTTTGCATCAACACGTGGTTTCAGCCGAGCTAACTGGTGCTTGCGCCAAGGCCAGTTGACTTGCGGATGTGCCCCAGTCACTGGACGGGCTCCCGTAAGCATGACACAGAAACGTAGTAAACAAAGGACACTGTTTGGTTTGGAATGTTGGACATATTATTTTTTAGCAAAAACTAGTTTTTTATACAGAATTCGGCCGATTTGTAGACATACTGGTCATTAAGGTGGCGCTCCTGAAATGTGGGTTTTGGCCATTATTTTGAAAATGCGCAAAAATAAACATGCATCCCAAGAACAAAAGTTGTTCAGAGGTGAATTTCCTTTAATTTGATACCCATATTACATGAAAAAATTTTCCAAAATTTTTTTAGCTTTTTTCTGCAAGAAAAATAGATTTTCACGAAAATGGCTATATAAGCCAGTGTATTTACACGTAAGTGATGATTTTGGAAGATTGAAAAACACTAGTAGCAGTGTTTTACTTGCACATACTTTAAAATACTTGGTCTGTTACTGAGTATGGTGTAATTTTTTTGAAAAATAAAGCTGTATTTTCTGCATGATGCTGAAATAAAGTGCGTGTGAATACAAACGCAAATTTCGGCTTGCGATTTTAAAAAATTAGTTCAACAAAAAACGTAAAATTTGGCACATTAATGCATCTCGTTGTCTTCGAGCGGTCGCAAAATTTGATTTTGAGCGAATCGAAAGTGTTTAAGAAATTTAGTTAAATTTACGTTTTTCGAAAATCGTGATTTTGCTGTTTTTCAATATATCAATCATATTCATCAAAAATAAGTTTTTGCGACCGCTCGATCACGTTATGGCAAGCAAAATGAGCTATTGGTTGTGCAACAGCTATCTTGCTGTGAAGAGAAATCGCAAGCCGAAATTCCGCTCACGTTTGGGCTACAGTGAATGCTAATTTGTATCAATCAACTTCTTATTTTGTGTTTGGGCATACTTTTACACCAGCTTGTTATTGCACATCTAAAATTGGCCCCAGATTGACGTTTTTTGAAAAGTCATATATATTTCAGGAGCGCCACCTTAATATTCAAAATCGTCACCTGGGAAAAAAACTTACAAAAAAGTTACAAAAAAGTTACAAAAATACAAAAAAGTTACAAAAAGTTTGTGTATGTTTTCAACGGAAAATTACAAAAAAGTTACAAAAAAATTACAAACTTGCACTCAGATTACAAAAAATTACATAAAATTTACAAAAAAATTACAAATTCATTACAAAAAATGACAAAAAAGTTACAAAAAAGTTACAAACTTGCACAGTGAAATTACAAAAATGTGACATAAAAATTACAAATTTATTACATAGTGGCCCGAATTCACATACTAAGAGTTATTCACATACTAACGCTAAGCGTTTGCTAAGTGTTAGCGCTTAATTTGTACTAAACTGTTATTCACAAAATAAACGCTTAAAAATTAGTGTTATACTAAACTTAGCGTTTAGCAACTTTTGTGCTTAGTTTTGGCTTTGGCTTGGAGTGCGCTCCCTGCTTGATGTGGATCCGGAATTCGTTATTTATCGGCATTTCCATTTGGTATTTATACATCCGATTATAGATTTATTTAAATTACTATTTCTTATTAATAATATATATTTTTCTCGAACTATAAATTTGTGAAAAATGTTTTCAGCAGGTGGATTCCTGAGAAATGCAAAATCAGCTCCACATGTTTCAGGGGGCATATCGTGAAAAATATAAATTTTCAAATAGAAGTTCTTGAAGAAAAATTACTTCGATTAAGATGCTCTACTCAAAAATGTAAAAAAAACGAATTTGGACAACAAAGTGCATTTTTTATTTTTTGCGATTAAACGAGCAAAATGGATCGAATTGGTCGGAAAATGTCACTAATATATCCTAAATTGCATGCCCTTCCTTCCCATGGCGGCCAAGAATCTCCCCCACTCTCCCTACCCCTTCCCCACACCATCCACTAACTAAGCGCTTAGCGCTTAGGGAGCTCCCGAGGTCCCTAAACTTAAGCGCTTAATTCTAAGCCAAACACTAAATTTTAAGTATGTGAATACAAAATTGAAACGCTAAGTTAAGCGTTAGTGTTTGCTAAGCGCTTAAATAAACACTAAGGCTGGAATTCACAACCTAACACTAACACTAACTTTTTCCTTAAAAGCTAGTGAAACACTCAAATTTGGGCTCAAAACACTTAAAATGTTAGTGTTTCAAGCCCAAATTTAAGTGTTTCACTAACTTTTAAGGGAAAAGTTAGTGTTAGTGTTAGGTTGTGAATTCCAGCCTAAGTATGTGAATAACACTTAGCGCTTATAAGCGCTAACACTTAGTGTAAACAATAACTTTAAGCGTTAGTGTTAGTATGTGAATACGGGCCATTGGTTTGTAATAAATTTGTAATTTTTTTGTAATATTTTTGTAATCAGATTTTTTCCTGTGCAAGGGTCCAAAAGCTAGAAAATCCGCAACTTTTTCGAAATTTTTTGACATAAAAAACTGTACATTTACTAAAAATGACATTTTTGCAACACAGCTAAAACGATACACTATACTACGACTGTATTGGTGAAAATTCTCGAAAATTATTAGCCTCAGAAAGTTGAAAAACAATGATTTTCGACAAAATTTGAATATTTTCGAATAGTTATAAATCCACATTTTTCCGCTTGGAAAGTGATAAAAATGAACTCAGCGTGTCCGAAAACCTATAAAAACTTCTTTGAAAAAAATGAGTTTGAATTCCCCCCCCCCGCCGAACCTGCACCTATCTTGCTTATTCTGGCCAAAAAATGTTTACTTACTTATGAACTTACTTAAAATGAATTTAAAATTAAAACTTTTATACTTTTTTGCGCAGCAGATGGCTATTAAAAATTTTTCCCCAAATAAATATCACATTTCAGGCAGAAATACGGCGTTACAATAAATTCTAATGCCTCAAATCCTAGTTCAAAACTTCCCTAATTCTCAGAGCCAAGCTCACGCCGACGGGCAATTTCGGTTTTAAAGTTCAGCTTTATTCATTATTCCACAGTAGCAAATGTCCCTTTTATTTGATGCAGGAAACTAAGACTAATTTTTTGCTCACCCACAACGAAGTTTAATCGTGAGCACTTAAGCCCGGTTCATACTCGTCCTTTTCCTTGTCCCTATCGTTTTGTCCTTAAGCGATTCCAAGAAAACTGCCTGGCCAAATAAGCCAACTTTTCACATGAATAAAGCTTGGGTCACTTGCAAATCGTATGCAAAAAATTCGCCAGAACGCTTGTGTCAATTATTCACAGTAGCTGACCAAAATTTGTCCTTGTCCCTGTCCCTGTGTTCTTAAGGACAAGTATGAACCGGGCTTAAGCCTCAGCGTAAGCACTAAGCCTAAGCCTAAGCACGAGGTCTAATTTGAAAAAAAAACCGAAGAAGCATCAAAAATAAGTTTACCACACTAAAAAACCTCAACTAGCATCATAATTTAAAAAATTCCGCAGATATAGCCCGATTTTTGTACGGAACCTTACTTGTGTTGTAACGCTTCAATCAGCCTGGTCCAGGTAGCTTCAGAAAAAGTTTTGTAACTTTTCAAAGCCTAACCCGATTTACAAAATTTTTTCAGCATTTTGAAACTTAGAAGTTGCTCTTTCGTTGGTGGCAGCAGGTTTCTATTTCATGGAGTATTTTTGACTAAATTTAATTTTGCGCAAAAATTTTCATGTAAAGTTTAATTTTTGGACAAAGTTTGATTTCCAGCTAAAGGTTATATCCTACTAATTTCTAACCTAGCCTATTCGAAAAAGCGTTCAATTTTGACGCCCCCCTAGGTTTGGGGGATATAGGGGGACTCCGGATCATTAGGCGAAAAAATGCCGTTTTTCGGACTTATTTCACCCCTAAGGTTTTTAACACCAATAATTTCACTCTTGATTTTTATTAAAAGGGGCGACATCTATTTTGACTAGAGGCGACATCTATTTTTCTCTAGGGGCTAGAGACCAGATTGGGGGCTTGGCTGACGATGGGGGTCATCTCGAAAAAATAGGTCATCTCTCTAGTCTCTAACACCCACCCAATCGCACTGGAGCCCGAAAACATACGTCTTTGGTTTGATTGAAAATTTCTAAAATCTGTTAGTTTCAAATTTCTTCTGGCAAACAAAATAGTAGCGTTGCTTTCTTCTTATTTAGGTTGTGTCGGTAGACGTCATTATGCCGTCAAAACGCTTGGAGGACGGTGGAGATGATGGATTTAAACGAATTTTCACATACCCGCTTATCAGAGTGAGTGTTTTTGCGTTTTGTTTTGTACTATGCATATGTATATATGAATGTATGTGTAATCCAATCCGATAACTATTTCTATTAAATTTTAATATTCCCGTGCCCCCAGACTACCGTCTATCGTCTATGGGCAGCGCCTAAATTATTACAAACCCCAGCCTATAGGTAGCGCCTATAGGCTATGGTCTACCGATTAATATTCGCTCCCGACCCTACCATTTCGCCTTCCCTCCAACCTATGGCGAACCGGTGGCTCACGCAGCCAAATCAGCGGTAAGTTGACCTTTCTTACAACATTGCATTATGTATATGTTTGTCAGTTCACGTTGGTTAACGTCATATAGTGACATTGCATTATTTGCGCAACATCATGTGAGTCTGTGACTATAGCAGGCGGGGAAAAAAACCCACCCCATTTTTGAGGGAAAAACCCAGCCCAGTTCCGGAACTTGGGTACGTGGTACAGGTCTGAAAATTTGCCAGCGTATAGTACAGTCCCTGTAGGCAAACGTATATAAGCAGTATCCAAAAGGGCCGCTGGTATTTTTTATGAGTCAAAAATTGGACCCCCCCATTTTTGACCCGAGATGGTTCCAAGGGAGGTGAATTTTGGAGTCTCATTTCTCAGCACTACGAGATGCGAGCTCAAATTTAAAAACACTTTTACAGAGGACTACCCTTCATCTATTCATGACCGCAGTGGCAGGTCCCTCCTTCTTTCGTATGAGGCATGACCGAAATTAGACGGGGTAAAAAAACCCGTGTGGGGGAAAACCCACTTTTTGAAAATGGTCTGGTGATGTCGAAAAACCTAGTAGCTACTCCAAAAGACTCATGTTAGTGCAAAAAGACGTTTATTATTAGCACAAATGCGCAAACTGACACTTTCTCGATCGAATTCTGGAATACGGGCCTAACAGTCGGACTTTGTCATTTTGAGGTCCTTTTGGGGTGGAAAGTAGTATTTTCTGGTACTATTGCCAGTTTTTTTGTATGTTTTTAATTTTAACCTATTAATTTCTCTTCTTTAAACGCCAAATAACCGAATGAATGTAAAATATGTTCGTCACGACCAGTCACACCCACTCACGGTATATACCCCCACAGAGGGTCGATGGCGTAAAAAGTAGCCATAAAGTGCAAATTTTGCATGATTTGAACCGTTATCGCAACTTTTTAGTTGTTTTCAACGTTTTCCGGCGAAATTAAGGTGTTTTGTTTTCAAATCTGAAAATTCAAAATTTTATAATAGGCTGCGAAGGGCAGTTTTCAAACTTGTGTCCCTGAGGCCCTATAGCAAATCTGCGTATAGTTTTGGTATCAGCGGCGTCTACTACTCCTAATACGTGCCATAGCGTTGAAAAACTACCGCAAACACACTTTTCGGGTGATTTATGGGGTGGGTTTTCCCCCACATGGGTCTTTTTTCCCCCAAATGTTTTTTCCCCGGGAAGTTTTTGGCTTCCCGCCATAAAACGGTAAGAGATAGCGAAATAAAACTGGCCCCAGCGTTTAGAGCAAGGTTAGGCCTACGACAGAGTTTTTTGGTTTCCCGTGAAAACGTATAGTCTATGAGCTACATGACGAAATATGAAAATGCGGGTTTTTTCCCCGCCTGCTATATATACGTTTCTTCTGTGTTTTACTTCACCTGCCCCCTCGCCTTCACCCATAAGTATATACGTGCCGGTGCCACGTCCCACGTGGTTTTCAATTTTGCTTTGCTGAGAATTCTGTATTCTGCTTTCTGCATTGATTTGTATTTTCATTAGCTAAATGAGTTTAAATTGTATTATATTCTCGTTTTTATGCATTCCTTTGCGCAGCCCACACGAACACAGCATATTTATTATATATATGCTTGGCTTCGGAGTCGGACAAAGTGCGTTTTAATTCAAATATCTATGTGTATATATTTAGATTGTAAGAAATGTTTTGTTTTAGAATTGTGACATGCCTGAAGCTATGAAGTCGAATGTTTTGGAATTGTGTGTGGAAGCTTGTCGGAAAACGGACAACAATCAAGAAACAGCCCAGGCAATAAAGGAAGCCTTGGACACTGCTTACGGAGGATCCTGGCATGCTGTCATCGGTTGGTTTTGCAGTTTGGCCAGCTAGACTATTTTGGACTAGGAATTTTTTAGTAGCCGTGATTACAAAAAGAAGTTTTATAATACAGAATTAAATGAGTCTCCTATGTAATGTTGTTGAGACTTGAGGTCATCGTTTCTATTTTTAGAAGGCATTTTTTTGTGAAATTTACCATAAGACAGTGTAGTAGTGGATTCAAGTTTGAACTCTGGCTTCAACTGCTGTGTTTCGTTTAAATTGCTATTTCTAAAATTTAAACTATATGCAATTATTACCGGCTAAGGCCTAGTCGTCTTTGTCCGTAAAGGTGCCCCCGCTTATTTGTAAGAAAAAATTTTCGATCAGCTGTTGCAAAAAATGGAAACGTAAAAATGCTGATTTCTGGTGTTTAAATTTGAAAAACAGACCTATAAATGCGTAACCTATCGTGAATGACTGCAGGTATACAAGTATGAACTAAGCTTAAGAAGACCCAAAGCGCAAAGGCTCAAAGACACTAGATGTACACTCGTATGGATAGTGAGTCCTAATATTGGATAAACTGTACTGGTACACGTATATATATGGTGTATCTATATGTTCAACATATATTTTAACCACAGATGTACATGGGGGGGTCTGGGGGGGGGGGAAGCCCACCCCCCCCGATGTGAGATTTCGGGACTAGCCCCCCTCAGATTTGACTTACCGGGACAAGCCCCTTCCTTTTTGCTGAAAGAAAGGTGCCCAAACACTCAAAAATTGCCCCGGATCGCCGTAAATTGCTTCAAAAATGAGGAAAAAGCCAAAAATTTTCTAAAAATAACCAAATTTTGTTGAAAATTTCGTCTTTTTTGGCAAAAATTCGAAATTTTCGCGTTTTTGTCCGCTCAAACCCCCGAAAAGTCGGGACAAGCCCCCTTAAAATTTTGAAAATTCTGGGACAAGCCCCCCCCCAGACCGAGACCCCGTGTACATGTATGATTTTAACAAAAATTACATTGTGATCATGTCGTGTTGCAGGTGAACGCTTTGGGTTGGAGATCTCGTATGAATTGGAAAGTTTATTGTACATTTTCTACGGCGATAACTTAGCCTTGTGTATTTGGCGCACCGCCTGAGCTGAATTTCCAAAGCAACACTAATCGTGACTGGCATACTGGAAGCTATGTAGTGTAGTCCATCAGCTTCTTTGTGTGGCTGAGCTAACACTGCCTTTGTGATCTGTAACTGTGTATATATATACAGACTGTGGCTTGCTGTAAGTTGTTCGGAAAGTGTTTTGTTTTTTTTGTGGCCAGCATAAATACACAATGTTGGAAATAATCTTTATGCTTAAGGGGGTAATTGCGTTTTTAGGTGTTTTTTTGGAAAGCTGTAGCTCAGGGTTTACATTTAAAAATTCAAATCACAAGCGGTCTTTTGCATTAGATAGAAAAATATCTCACCAAAATGTATGTCATGCACTGGAACTGGACATTTGATATTCTTCATGGTACAAGCTGCTAAAGAAAGGTTCTTTCCAAAACAGCACAATTTTTTACCAAAAGTTTGCGCCACAGATGTGAATCATACGATTACCTGTTGGGGCTGAAAGTTGTTAAGGTTTTTAACATGTTTAAAATCCCCGAGTCATCTCCCACACTTTTTTAATAACTAGTCAATTTACTGAGAAAATAGCTAAAAGGCAAACGCACCGAAAAGTTAACATATTTTCTTGTAATTAAAGCCCTCTAAAAATGTCCACAGGTGAAGTTTTGAAAAAGTGAGTGACATGTCTGGGGATTTTGCCCTTTACAGTACTGTGACAAAATTTGTGACCAGGCTTCATTTGCAACTTGAGTTCTGTGGGCGCAAAGTTTACATAGAAATCACAAAAACCTCGAAAACGAAACTACCACCTTAAATGATGATAAATTTTGCGGCACTTTTCTTTATCTAAAATACACGTTGCAAAGCACTATATTTAGAATACACGTTCCAAAGCACTAAAGAATAATTTTGGCATATTACTAATATCATCAAGAGCCAAATAATTTATTTTATGCGAGTTTCCAGTCTGCTGGGGCCGGCATTTTTTACGCATCATGTTGTTGCGTCTGAAACAGCTAACCGGCCCTAAAAATTATGTTCTGTTTCTGTCGAGTATTTTGTCTTACGTCATCTAGTCTTATGACAGCTAAAAATATTGTAATGGTAATGTTAATATATTATATTAAATTTATTTGCGTGATATGCACAACGATCACTTACCGATTGAATTTTGTTAGCACCATACATGTAACGGGGTCAAAATTTTGGGGGGTCCCCCCCATCCCCCTTCCCTCATACATGTATGGTTAGCACACATTATTATATATACACATGTGTCACAAGTTTAGTATATTGTTTTGCCAAATCTACATGCTGTATAATAAACATGTACGGCCCGGATTGAATCAAGGGTCTACGTTTCTACTTACCACTTATTCGGGGGGATGGGGCGACCCCCCGCAAAGTCGAGGGGCCGGGGGAGGGTTTCGAAAATGTGGGCAGAATTTAGTATATACAAATGGCGCAGAATGTTAGGCATTTTTGGTCGATCAAGGGGGAAGGGTCCTTAAAATTTGGCCGGAGATGCACCAGAATTTTGACCCTCTTTACATGTATGATGTATATATAAACAAAGGCTGGAATGTGTTGTAAAAATATCAACAATATTTCTAACTTTGTTTTGCAAAAACTGGGATCTCTGAACTCGGATTTTATGTTTAAAAATATGAAAAATTAAATAAAAAGCTCAATTATATACCTTCAGGGGCAGAAAATCGAGGGGCTGGGCTCTGGGGGGAGGGTCCCGACAGTTTGCGCAAAATTGAGTAGAAATTGCACTTGAACTGATGTTTTTCACCAAGTTCATAACTTATGCAACAATGACTAGCTTGTGTTTTCTTACTATTTTCTAACTGATTTTCTTACTTTACGGGATGTTACATTCGTCATTGTCACCTATATACTATTTGTTAGCCCGTAAAAGTTAATGTTGATGGATCTAAATAGTTTTGAAAATATGGCTTATTTTACCATATTAAGACACGTTCTCACTCAGAATCAAGCTTTTTCAAGACAGCTTTCGCAGTCGAAAAAAATCGACTTTCTCCGATCGGGCTCAAATTTTGTCCAACCATTGTATCACATGACTTATTAAGCTATGCAAAGTTTTAGCTCCAGAAATTGATCCTGGCGGGAAATACCACCTTTCAAAAATTGACATTTCGAGTGAAAAATCGATGTCTGAGTAAACTTTTTTAATTCTTTATAAAAATTTATCCAAGCAAGTTGGGATGATGAAAAGATTGTCCTAGGAGTAAAATAAGCTGAAAAATTCAAATCTGAAGTTATTTTTGCTGTAGACTGCAAAAAATGCAAAGATTTTGGCCATTATTTCAAAAAATGCTATTTTCGCTAAAACACATTTTGCCCCCAAACTATACCCGGAACCCCCACTTCCGTAAATGTTAAAACAGAATCTAAGACGTTTTTATAAGCTCTAAAACATATCAAAAAATTAGCAAAATTGAATAATCCTCCGGGGGTCAAAAATGCCAAAAACTGAAATTTTGCATGTACTGGCTGGTGACTATCTCTGACTTAAAAGTCCTATCTGGACAGTAATAGACTGGTTTTATGCGCCAAATTGCCAATGTATGTGCGTACCATAGACCCAGGTATAATACCATATGGTTAGTTTCATTGGTGAGTGTATGTATCTGATGCAGTAATTAAATTAAGTTTTGTCAGCTAACTTAGCTCGTGCAATAAAAACACAAGAATCTCACTATTTTATTCAATAATACTGTTTGTATCATTTGTACCGGTAAAGTTATTACAAATAATTAAATGTCTTTATAACCCTTAATGTGTACCAAAAAATTGGCTATATCGATTAATCCTTAGTGTGTCAAAAATGGTAGCAACAAATAACTCATGCGTTTTTGCGTTTCTGACTAATGACAATCAAATCATGAATATACTTTTTTAGTCCAATTATTATATAATTAAATAAAACATATTTTTTATTAATATTAATTTATTTTCACTTTGAATGGTAGCATATGATGTTTGAAAATTATTACTGTGACACTAGTTCTCACAATAAACACCTAAATTTGGTTTCCAAGTGTCTGCAGCAATTGATATTCATGGGTCCAATTGTGTTTCACAAGGGTTTGAAAGTTTATATATGCATGTGCGACTCCAATAGATACCGTGTGACTGTTGTGAGGGCATATAAGCACTTGCTTTACTCGTTTACCAAGGGAACCTATTGTTGAGTCTGAAATCTTGATCATAACTTTTTGTTCAAAAAAACTGTGAATATTGTTTGCTTTATGGATATCATCTTATTTTGTTTTTATATTTGAATTCACACGATAAAAAACAAAGGAAAAAGTATTTTCCCAAAAATTTTCATGTTATGATTGATTGACTGATTTATAACCAAAAGACAAAAAACAGACAATTACCAGCATAAAATTCAAAAAATGGGCATACTATGCTAATACGAAACAATGTATAAAAGTGTTTGTAGTAATCGGTGATACTACAGCCACGTTCGAATGATCACAAAGTACTTTTTGAATTCCAAACAGTTTCATTGTTTCATTTCAAAACGCATTATGATTTTTGCTAGTTAATTACGCAACTTGTTTAAAACGTCAGAAATTGTTTGCATAATCAAATCGTCAACAGTACCAACGTTTGGATTCGTCAACGTATAAGTGGTCCGTTGCTTGCGCAATTTCGTTAATTCCTACAATTATGTCAACAGTGTTTTCATTATCTCGTTGTCCTTGCCTGAACTTGCTTGCCGTTGAACTATCCCAGTGACGGCTGCTCGTAAGATAAATTTAAAAATCATGCATACTTGAATGCAGTGAGACCGCTTTGGCTTAGTTGTCATGCACCTAATTTGCTGAAACATTGATTCATTTGTTATCTAATTCGACAATAACTTAAAACAAGAGGAATGACTCCTTATTCCGACCGAGGCGGAGCCGGCTTAAAGGAAGCAGCTTAAAAATGTAGCTATAGATAAAGCATAAAGATAAGGCAATAAAGTCAGTCAAGCGAAAACGGTCTCACTGCGTTCAAATATGCATGATTTTTACATTTAACTTACGAGTAGATACGCATTAAGAAAATCAGCCTCACGTACAAGATTTTCTCCAAATGTCACTGTTTTTAAATAACAAATTCAACGAAGGTGACCCTAGTGGTAGAAAATTTGATGCACGGGATATTGCTGCGTTGATGCGGACTGTAGAAGACCCCATATTCTGTGAAACATTTATTTGCATCAAATGACTGTTTATCTTGGCAACAAATCGCCTCATACTGGAGTTCAACGGCAAGCAAGTTCAGGCGAGGACAACGAGAAACTGAAAACACTGTTGACATAATTGTAGAAAATAACAAAATTGGGGAAGCAACGGACGACTTATACGTTGACGAATCTAACGTTGACAATTTGATTGAGGAAACAATTTCTGACGTTTTAAACAAGTTGCGTAATTACCTAGCAAAAATCATAATGCGTTTTGAAATGAAATAATAAAACTGTTTTGAATTCAAAAAATACTTTGTGATTATTCGAACGTGGCTGCAGTATCACCGATTACATACAAACAATTTTATACATTGTTTCGTATTAGCATAGTATGTCCATTTTTTATGCTGGTAATTGTCTGTTTTTTGTCTTTGGGTTATAAATCAATCAATCAATCATAACATGAAAATTTTTGCGAAAATACTTTTTCCATTGTTTTTTATTGTTTGAATTCAAATATAAAAACAAAATAAGATGATATACGTAAAGCAAAGAAAATTCACACAGTTTTTTGAACAAAAAGTTATGATCAAGATTTCAGACTCAATAATAGGTTCCCTTGGTAAACGAGGAAAGCAAGTGCTTATATGCCCTCACAACAGTCACAGGGTATGTATTGGAGTCGCAAATGCATATATAAACTTTCAAACCCTTGTGAAACACAATTGGACCCATGAATATCAATTGCTGCAGACACTTGGAAACCAAATTTAGGTGTTTATTGTGAGAACTAGTGTCACAGTAATAATTTTCAAACATCATATGCTACCATCCAAAGTGAAAATAAATTAATATTAATAAAAAAAGTTTTATTTAATTATATAATAATTGGACTAAAAAAGTATATTCATGATTTGATTTTTGCTTGGTCTTGTTGTCATTAGTCAGAAACGTAAAAACGCATGAGTTATTGTTGCTACCATTTTTGACACACTAAGAATTAATCGATACAGCCAATTTTTAGGTACACATTAAGGGTTATAAAGACATTTAATTATTTGTAATAACTTTACCGGTACAAATGATACAAACAGTATTATTGAATAAAATAGTGAGATTCTTGTGTTTTTATTGCACGAGCTAAGTTAGCTGACAAAACTTAATTTAATTACTGTATCAGATACATACATTCACCAATGAAACTAACCATATGGTATTATACCTGGGTCTATGGTACGCACATACATTGGCAATTTGGCGCATAAAACCAGTCTATTACTGTCCAGATAGGACTTTTAAGTCAGAGGTAGTCACCAGCCAGTACATGCAAAATTTCAGTTTTTGGCATTTTTGACCCCCGGAGGATTATTCGATTTTGCTAATTTTTTGATATGTTTTAGAGCTTTTAAAAACGTCTTAGATTCAGTTTTAACATTTACGGAAGTGGGGGTTCCGGGTATAGTTTGGGGGCAAAATGTGTTTTAGCGAAAATAGCATTTTTTGAAATAATGGCGAAAATCTTTGCATTTTTTGCAGTCTACAGCAAAAATAACTTCAGATTTGAATTTTTCAGCTTATTTTACACCTAGGAGAGTCTTTTCATTATAAAAACTTGCTTGGATAAATTTTTATAAAGAATTAAAAAAGTTAACTCAGACATCGATTTTTCACTCGAAACGTCAATTTTTGAAAGGTCGTATTTCCCGCCAGGATCAATTTCGGGAGCTAAAACTTTGCATAGCTTAATAAGTTATGTGATACAATGCTTGGACAAAATTTGAGCCCGATCGGAGAAAGTCGATTTTTTCGACTGCGAAAACCTTCCTCGATTT